>JABFEV010000505.1:0-91706 GCA_013618395.1 Fusarium domesticum | reverse complement strand
GTGTTTATCAAATGCCTTATCCACAATGGTGGAAAATGTGTATACAGAAGATTTGAGTTATACAGACACATGTTGATCATTGACTTGAAAAATATTACAAATAGTGCATATAGACGCAACTACTGCGAGAGGAGATGACAGAGGCAGCCAGAGGCACAAGACCATGACTACCACAAACAGCCCTGCCGGTCTACTTTTCTTCTTCCGAGTAATCAGAGTCTTCCGAGTCCTCGATCGTAAAAGAGGCTGAACTAGTAGTGTACTTTAGAACGGGATAATCGGTCACAGGGACAATCGGATACTACCTAGCCTTTCGGATCTCCCCATAGGCGGCCTTCCAAGGTGGGAGCATTCCATCAGGAATTGTCCATCCTAGCTTTTGGCTACGAAGCCATAGTCTGACCATATGACGAGAAGATTCATCGACCGCGTACGAGTCTCGACGGTGGAAGAATGTGAGGCTATTGAGGAAGAGGACGTCTCCAGTTTCGAGCTTGAGCTGCAACTCTACCCGAGTCGCTGCCTCGGAGACAGCCTCCAGAGCGTAGAGTTGAGACTCTGTAAGTTTCGGGATGTCGGAGTTGGTCATGCTCAAATGCGGACCGAGACGGTGGGGATCGAGGCTCGCAAGTAGTTTTCCATCGCGGAAGGAAAAGACAGGGGCAAGGTAGTAGGAAACCTTACGTCCAGAACTAAACCATAAGATTAGACCTAGCAAGATGGTAAGTGCAATAGGAATTTCTTACAGTTGAACAGGCCAGTTGGGAGTCAAAAGAGTCTTGACGCCATCGGGCTCTCTGTTGAGCAAGTCATTGAAGACTGTCCAGGCCGAACTGAGATAGGTGTAGCCGCCTTTCTTAGCACTATGCCGGACTTGGAGAGAAAGAATATCACATCCCATGTCAGTGTGAAATGGTTATGAGTACCAACGTCAGCGTTATAAGTGGCAGGGCTGGAAATTACCTACCAGAGCCGCGTTGGTGTGGATGTCATGGCGGCGATCAACTGGGACAAGGACAATCCGTTTCTTCGAGTCAGTAACGTGGGCTGTAGGCGTTAGGAAACAGCACACTTGAGTGACACGTTTACAGAATACGAGAGAGGCCAGACGGAAGACTTACAGAGTATGTTACCCTTCCGGTCCTGTAAGCCCCTTTTCTCAGCAATATGACCGGCGAGGCCCAAAAAGATAGTCACACTGTCCTCGACGGTATAGGAAGCATCAGAGGAGCCTTTGACGGCTGCGGCAGTAGAGTCTACATCCGAACTGATGTTTCTTGGGTAGGAAAGGACGTTGGAAGAGTCTTGGGCATTACCCCTGAGAGTGGCCATGGTTGATAAAAATAGGGGCTAGAATGTGTCCCGATTGAAAGACGTCAAGAAAAGAGCAAGTATCGAGGTAGGCTAGTTTGCTTGTCTCTCAATTCTCGACAAGAAATGCAGACTAGAAGGGTTTTTAAGATACTCAACTTGACGCTTCCAACTTGATGGGCACCTGTCCATGGCAACAACATCCCGCGCTTCGCGAGCAAACTCGATTTCTCGAGCTGAAGCAATCAAAGCACACAAGGCCTGCATCACTTGTTGGTTCACCTTCGTCCGGGAAAAATCCCCGTGATTCTCTTAACCTGTTGTCATCCTCTATCCGGCTCGAGCCTGTCAGTCTGTGCAAGGAAGGGGGGGTGGTCGCACAGCGCTTCCCAAAGTCGTCTCGTTGGTCGAGCGAGGGTAGAAGAGCGTGATATCCTCGATAGAGATAGAGAAGAGCCAACATGTTTGTCCTCGTGGGGCGTCTACGGCGAAGAAGAAATGGAGGGCGGAAGGGAGGCTGCGATGTGCTCCGGGCTTGATCCTACAACACAGGCTTAGTGATCGTACAAAGACGCAACATAGATGCAGCGATGAGCATCATTTATAAGCATTCAAGAATTACATACAGGCACTCACTTGCAGCATACATGATCGATGCTGTCCGTCTGGTCCATACGCCGTTCCAAAAGCTCGTCGATCACCGGTCACAGCACCGTTGGAATCGTCAACTTCCACAACTGACCGCACCCCCACAAGTTCCCACTAGAAGGCTCCGGGATATCTTGACCGTGAGGCGCCAGCAAGATACTACTACGTAGTTTGCCAGGCTAGTTTGATTAGTCGTAGATCCGGATGCACGACATTACACTTCCGATTATGACAAAAGCTCCGCTCAGGGGAGGAGATGCCATATGGCAGAAACGGAATAGAGTTGCTAATTGATAGAATTGAGGACATTCTCAGATAGAAAAGGTGTAAACCTCGTGTATATGTTCTACGTGACACGGTCGCGTGAGGATGCTAATAGGAGCTACACTTGAGCATTCCTTGGGTTTCCCATCATGCCTGTGAACCAGAAACTCGTACATTGAACAGAAGATATACTTTTGAACGACTTCATAGTAGACACATCGATTTGAACTGCTTTGAGTATCGTTTAACAAGACATTGGACATGCAATTTCGACCATATCCACTCTGCTGTACTTGAAATGTCTCCGGTCCACCGAGCATCACGAGAATTAATCAAGATGGACTTTTAGTCAAGATTGCTATAGTACGTATTAACTAGGTAGTGCTGAGTGATTCTCTAAGTCTTGTCGTCCATATCGTGGCGTTGCTAGACAGCCTCCTCGCTCGATGACTTGTTGTGGTCTCTCACCGTGAAAGCCATTCTCCACTCTTGAAGTGCTCTTGTTTCCCCGGAATGGGTTTCTTTTCATTGTCCGCAATGCTGGTTCGGTCATTGTCATCCTGAGGTCACAACATTGGGTCGAGGATGTGTATGTGCAACAGTTCAACACAATGTGGGCGTCCAGCTGTTGCTGGTATTTGTCCAAGGCAGCTTTAGTTTGACTCTCTACAGTGTATACGATTGTTGAAGGGGACGGATGAGCTTGCATAGTCTTTGGCCCGTAGTAGTATGCAGAAGTGCTGCCATTCATCTATAGACTCGAGGCTAGCGAGACAGGATGTGACATATCACCAACACCTCCGAGCCAGGATGTTTTTGGGGGACAATACAACTGCACACGCATCGGGCAGGACGAGGAACGCCACCGCATTCTATACAGACACGTCAGATGCTCCCCTGGGAAACAAGTGGTCATCCCAAGGGGCCTGCATGACACCCGCAACATCGCAGGGCAATGGAAGGGTGCGGCTGAACCCGAGCAGGCTCCATCTTGTTCTTGCCTTCTCCTTCTCCGGTTTTGCGTTCGTTGAGCTGACTGCCTTTCGCTTCCAGTGTCACCCATCAATACCGTCATTCTTAATCTCATTTGCCCATCAAACGGCATCGCTGTGGACGACCCCAAGATTAAGCCCAGGGGTTGAATGCCGACATCCCTAGCACTGTTACGTATTCACCCGGGGCGATCCCCCTAGCTGACCAGCTCTGAGGGCTGCGCGGTATGGAGGAGGATGTGGTCCCATTCGGGACTCGGGTAAGTAAAGATGCGATAATTGAAGTGACTCTAGGCTTGCCTCTGCCCCTCCTCTCGACATCTCTCAACCCATCGGTTCAAATGCTTTACTTAGTCTTCAGGATACTACCGAGTATCGACTAGTCAACCCCAGCCACCATTACCGCCGGCTATAGCGTACTCTATGCTACTCCCACCGTGGCCAGGCATATTTAGTAATACCGGCGGCCTGGGGTTGGACAAGCCGATTTGTCGGGACTGTTGGCTGCAAGCGGCGTTTCCTTCTCATAACAACACGATACATTGGTGATCTCTTGTTAACCATTCTGACGGGTTCTCTCCGGAACAGGCAAAGCAACGGGAGACAAGTATCAAGCGTCGTCGCGCCGCTGATGCATTCTCTCCGTCTTCTCATCAGCTGAAACGGTTCCGGTCTCGCTCGACCCAGGATGAGGCACCACAGTATCACAAAGGACCACTGAACGGTCTCCCTGGTGCCACCGAGCATTCTCCATTCCCTGGGTCTGCACAGCAGTGGCTCGTATCACCACCGGAGCAGGGAAATAATTCGAACCCGGACGGGAGGGTGACTTTGGATTAGTCAGTGAGCTGCAGCAGGAACCTCGGCGTCTCTCATCACAGGGGTCAAAACAAGGGCACACTTCTTAAGCCCTCAAGCACGGGGGCCCAAGTGAGAGAAGTAAATATGATGCAGGGAAAGGCGCGATTCAACCTGGCAGTGCTACCGTGCTACCGGACACTGAAGATGGCGTACGGCTTGGGCACTCTCCTGGTCCTATCCCTGGTCTGGATCTAGGCTCGGAGCAGAGACGCCTGTTAGTCAATATCGCTGGGGCAGCCCGTGACGAACCATTCGAGAGCCATGGTGGCCTGATATCGAACCAGGACCATGGGACGTTACTTTTACTAGCAGCCCTATCCGTCTCGAGTGCCGGCGGGGACGGGGTCGAACGATACCCTGTGAGGAGTGGCACTATCCTTGACCGAAAAGGTCCGTCAGGCCCTGGCGGGGTGACTACGTGGGAGAATATCTCGAGGATGACTGGTTAGAAGGTGAGGCAGCGAGGGTCACTACAAGTTCGTGATGAAACCTACAACGACTCCAGGGTGAGGGAACACCTCCAAGTATGGGATATAGCAAAGGAGAACGGCCGTGGTAAGAGGATTGGTGTTTACGGGGTCCCACGCCCGCAGTCGCTAACACAAAGACAGTTACGAAGAAACAAAAAGGGAAAGAGGATGTCCCGGCTACGGGTCACTACACTGGTAAACAGAACAAGTACGACTGGGATGACCCTTTCTACTGGGTCGCGCAAATGTTTGAGCCGGCCTGGACTGCGCATCCAATGTACCAGCGGGAGTCGGTCCCCAGGTCGAAACCTTCGCTGCTTTGATATAAGATTTAACGAGTTACGACATAACGATTGACATGATTTTACTATTTACGAGTAATGTCAAGTAGAGTATAAGTGCGGGCATTATACAGGTGGCTAATGGGAAAAGAGGGGAGGCGCAGATGACAAGATAGCACGACTAGAAAAAGGGATGATGATAATTCTGCAGTTTAGGAGCCGTTAAAGGGGGTTTGGTGTAGCCCAGGGGGTTGGAGGGAATGTCCAGTTATTCGAGCATGTTTCTCATCTCTATTACTTTTTGGTAATGTTTATAAGATGGCAGTTGGCCATCATATCTAGTTCTATGAGTTCCCAAACTAAAGAACAAGTTCTCAAGAGAAGAGACCACAGTACACGAGACGGCGTGGTTGAGCCTAGTAAAAGCTCCCAATCGTCTACAAGACCACCGATGCACCAACGGTCTACTCCCATCTGAGCCCGCCGAAACCCAAGAGATCTCCAATCCTATCCTTCATTGGAATCCCACAAAGACTGCCGGTGGTTTGGCCACCACTCGTTTGCCATCGTGGATTCTCTGGCGGGGCGGCTTCTGCGCCGGCATTCCCCAGTCGTCAAACGTCTCGATCCATTCCTCGTCGGCCGACTGGGACTCGTACAAGGAGCTCCCCAAACCTCGGCTCTTCATGAAGACCGTGATGTCCCCGTTCGCTTTCACTAGCTTGTACCTGTCCTCGCGTCGGTTGAGGGTGGTCATGACATTCATCAGACCGCGGCGAAGGACGTTGACAAAAGACTGCATCTCATTGATGCACTCTTGGAGCTTGAGGAGCTGGACGAGGGAGATGCGCTGGGAGCATCGCGACAGTGACGCTGGGTTGCGGAACGCCAGAATTTCTCTTGCCGCCGATCTCACAGCTTCTGTTGCCGCTGACGATGCGCCTAAGTTTCTGGTTGGGAACCAACCAGGCCATCGACGTGATCCTGAGACCTTGTCCTCGATCTCGTCTAGGAGGTGTTTGAGCTCGACAGGGTACGACTGGGACAGCGGCACTGATAGAGTGTGCTTGTCTTCTGAGTCGGCGAGCATAAGGCCCTCGTTGGCAGCTGCACTAAGTTAGTGCTTGCGCATGCTATGGCGTCAGAGCACATCGACTCACCAGATGAGGCCTGGCTATCCCGGCATGTAGAGCAGTCAGGTCGGCAACACCTCTCATCATACAAGGCAGCCTCGTTTGGCATGAATGCCCACTTTAGATCGGAGAGTGTCTCAGCGTCCTAAGCTGGTCCAGCCCCCTCCATCGGCCATGGGAAGTCCGTTCCCGATGAGGACTCTCTCAGAGCAATCCTTTCTTCCCCGTCTTGTTCGGGCAACGGGATCCAACCAGCGAAGCCGACAGTCGTAGGAGTTGAAGTTTGTCTGAGAGCTCTGGCTCGCAACCTCTTGAGATTGCCGAGTGACTTAAGCGCACGATTGAGTTGTATATAGCGAACCTCAACCGACAGCTTTGCGGTATCGGTAACCTTTTGGCCCCAGAATGACATAGCAGCAAAACAAAAGGGTCTGCTTTATTGGTTGGAGTGAGTTTCTTTTATCGTTCTGGATAGAAATTTGCTTAAAACCTCGAACTAGTGGTATAGAAGATGGTCTCAGTCAGATGAGAGACGAAGAGTTCGGGCGAAGAAGAGGGGGTGGTCGTTGGATGACTTCAGGATGTGATAAGGGGGGATAACGTTCAACGAATAAAGGGCCGTCTTGTTTCCTGGTATTTGTAGGGTAAACTCAACGAGAGATGGATCTGTTTCGTTTATAAGATAATAGAGGGAGATCAAAAAAGACCACTGATAGACCCTGGTGCGTCGCAGTGGTCCAAAGGGTTGGAGGTTGAAAGAATGGGTTTTGGATGAAAGGTCGATAAAAATTCCGAGAGAAAGAAGTTCAAGCGTAAGACTTTCAACTGTGATTCATCCAGGCATAAGACTTTCAAGTCTAAGAAGCTCAATACGAAAAAAAGAAATCCGAGGAAAGAGTTTTGGATGAGGAAAGAAGTGGTTGTAACGGGGGGGGGGCTAGAAGTCTGAAGGGGCGTCCGAAGATCAAAGGGGTGAGAGTCTTTCAAGGTTTCAAAAGAGATGAAAAGGTCAAGAGAAAGAACTCTGGGAGGTTGAAGAGATTCCAAGTTGAGAAGATGTTGTTTTGTGGAAAGGGGAAGAAATAGCTCGTAGGGGAGGAGAAGAGATGTAGGAGTCAAGAAACACGGGCTCCTCAGAAACGAGACGGAAAAAAAGAACAATGCAGTTGACAAACAACCGGTTTCTTCTTCTCGGGCCAACTTTCTTTTCACTCTAGACTCTTTTTTTTTCTTCGTTTGATTGTTATTCTTTTCTTAAAAATAATTATAATGACTTGAAAACAACACAGTCACTCACTTCTGCACACAAACGAGCAAGCAGTGATTCTGGGACTCCAGGTGTTGATGGCTAAGGAGGATTTTGATATGGAAAGCTGATGGGCGGAGTAACGATGAATATGATGAATGATGAGAATGCTTTAATGAGTAATGATGGAGTCAGTGACATATAGAGGTGTTGAGGGTAGCTGCTATGGTAATGTATGTGACTGGGACGTTACTTCTATCTACGCTACCACGACCCTTTACAAACATGGCATCCAACACTGCCCTACAACATATCAATATCAAGACGAAGGGGTAAAGCTCTGGTATAGTGACATATAACTTCATCAGATCCACAAACCTCACACACCTCTACAATATGCACGTCTAATTATTAGTTGGTTAATCATCTACCTATAATGCTGTATTAGGCAGGCTGTTATCCATCCTCTATCAAACCTCGCCGGCTAATAACAAAACACTCTCTACTCATCCACATCCCATCTAACAAGACTTGTGCATTATCCTCCTCTTCAACCTCCCCCCACGCTTCTAGCTTTCATCATCTCTCCTCAGAAACATTTCCACCACCGCCCTCGTCCTCTCTCTAGCCCCCTTCTCCTTGTCGCTCACCCTACACACCAGAGGCGCCACGATCTCCGCATATCTCCTGTCCCTGATCTTCTTCTTCTTTGCGTCCTCGTCCTCGGCGCCAGCACGGCGGAAGCTCAGTCTGCGTGTGAGACCTGCTGTTTTGGCGTCGCTAGTTACCGGGGTGAGCTCTGACGAGGCCCGGGAAAGCGTCGCGGTCAAAAAGACAAAGGCGATGTTGTGGTTTGGTGCAGATGAGAGGATGTCGAGAACGTGCGTTTTCGTATCTGGCCATGCTGATGCTGGGAGGGATGTGACGTTGGGTAATGCTGTTGAGAGTTTGGCCCAAAGATGTGTAGGAATAAGACCGTCTGTGAGGGATTCGAGAAAGACGAGTAAGATAGAGCAGACAATCTCAAGCTTGAACGACGCTGGTAGCTCCAACGGAAGGGCTTCAAGCAACGAAGTGTCGGTGTCGAGAGCCTTGACCAATGCAATCCGAGATTCTTGCATCTCACTCTTACCTACTCTCCACGTCGTCGAGTCGAGTGGCCAACCAGGATCTCGAGGGAGTATAGCCTCCTCCAGCATCATCTCCTCGGCAAGGCACCGCTCCACCAACGTCGACACTGCCTCGGTAAGCTTGAAAATCTCCTTTGGCGCTGAGCAGTGCATGTCCAGGTCATAAGGTATCGCTCCCTTGATCCCTTCGTCGTGAATAAACTTCCTGATACCGCCGTCGGGCACTCTTATGAGTTCCGAGATGGACCGTCCCAGACACGTCGGCTGCCAGGTTCCACGGACGGGAATGAAATGGTCCCGGCCGTCTTCAACACGAAGAACCAAGACGTCGTCGATCCTGACACGGGCTTCATTGAGTGCGCGTATATGCGAAAGCGAGGATATCTGGATCTCAAGGAGAACAACAACTGTTTCGCCGGGATCCAGTGTCACAGACTCGCCCAGAGGCTCTGTCGAATCCTCATCGGCGCGCACAAACGTCATCTTCAGCCACTGCGGGAAACTGTCGTCGCCATCTTCAACGCTTGGCTTTTCGACAAATGAGAATTTCGCGGCAACTCCCCCGGTGTTTGCGATCGTGGCCGAACGTTGCTTCTTTTCCAGAGGCCCTATCTCGCCATAATCCACAATATTCTCTTCGTTGCTCGAATCGCCCTCCACAATAACCGTGATGCCCGGCCTGCCCTCGTTCTCTGCCCTGTCCAGCTGACGGGCGACCTCGGTGTGTATCGTGGCCTTTAGGTCGGGCACAACGGCGTCATAGTCGAGAGTGACGATGGACGTGATTGGTTTGTGGTCCGAGGATGTGATGCGCTGGTGCGAAGCGTAGATCTCGATTTTGATGCGATCGTGAAACCCTTCCTTGGTCACTAGGTCTTCACCGTCAAACTCTTCAGTCTCGTCGTATTCGCTATAGGCAGCAGACTCCATGGTCGTAGTGACATCTTCTCCGTCGGCATCAGGATCGTAGCTGAAGAGTACATCGTCGTCGGTATCCTCCAGCCCTCTGGACTTCATCTCGTCGTCCTTCTTCTTCGCTTCTTGCTCCTCCTTGATCTTTGCTTGATAGGCCAGCTTATCCTTACGAGTCCTGAACAAGATTCGATCGCACCAGCTCGGAGCACGCTGTTTTTCGCTCGAGTCAAACAGACCGACAGTGCCGACGTCGTATTTGTACGTCGGCAGAAATGTGACGGGTCCCTCTCGCCATCCATCGTGGAAAGCCTTCCGTTCCTTTATCACCCTCTGCAACTGGTCGTGGGGAAGTAATGAATCAATCGTAGCCTGTAGTGAAGTAGGGTCCTGGCTTGGGTCTTCGGGAAAGTCATCGGGGTCGGGGAGATCGCCAGCAGAGTCAAAGCTCTCTTCCCGCGTGTGCAGCGACAGAGCCGTCGTGGTGTCGTCTTCTCCATCGTCCTTCATTACTATCACCCCTTGCTCGCCAAGCAAATTTTTGGGATGTTCAGAGATAGCATATTCACCCCGCGCATGTAGAGTTAGTAGTCGTCGAATATCGTCCCCGGGCAAACCATCAAGGCGAAAGTTCAAGTCGCCAAACCAGAAAGCAAGATCCTCCTCGCCAATCTTCTCCTCCTCGTCTTCCTCAACACCCGAGAGAACGATGGGATCAAACTGGGTCTTGGAGAGAATCTGCGCGACATCCCAGCAACGACGGTCCAGGTAAGAGGAGCCAGCGCCACTAGCAAGATGACAGTTCACAAAGACCATACGTGTCGTCTCGCCAAGAACAAGCCTGGTTGCCACGGCGCCTTTGTTTCCAAAGTAACCCAAAAGTCCAGTCCCGACCTGTTTCGTACTCACGCTGCTGACCGTGGGTGCTACTTCAGGAGAAGCATAGACCAGGAGAAGAAGACCCGTCATTTGTTCCGCCGTAATGAGCTCGTATCCTGGGGGTAACGCAGCTTCCAACGCAGCTTTCCACTTGTCCATCGCGCTATGGTCGGTATAGACTGCGCGATTCATGTACTCCTTGGTCATGTTGAGATCGACAATCTCCTGCAGTCCCAGGACATACAAGCCGATGCCCTTTCCCGCAGTCAAATGCATGGGCTCCAGGAAGCCGTCCCGCATCTTGGGGTCTGATTCGACAGCGCTGTTCTTGGACAGATCCATCGACGCAAACCGCTGGTCAATCCCCTCACCGCCGGTGAACCATGCTGCGAGGTCTTTGTCCGTTCCCGGGCACGCGGCAACGTTCCACGTTCCGATCTTGACCTTTATCTGGTGCGGTCGCACATATTCGGATCTCCTCGCGTGAACGGCTCTGGCAAGTGAGTGTGGCGTTGTGATGGACGGATCTACCGTTTCAGAGACACCTTCGTGAGGCGCAGGCTTATCATTTAGAGACGCCATGGAGACGTTGCTGGAGGATGAGCGGGGGGGGTTTTTTTTTTTACCACGATTTCGACTGGTAATATCTCCTAGCTATCTTGACTTGTCCGCTAGACCATGACGTCGTCAACTACAACTGGTGAAGTTGAAGCCAAAGCAACGGTTCAGGGTAGTTGACTTGGAACTGGAGCGGGCTTCGTGGAGGAAATGTACACAGCGAGTAACGTGAAGCTAAAGAAAGAAAAAAAAATGAAATACAGGTCTTGGCCGCCCAGTGACATCGAGTGTTTACGTTGGTTGGAAGTTCGATGTAGCTCAGGGTCCAGTTTCCGTGGTTCTGGGAGGTTTGGAGGGGCTGCCACTACAAGCGTCATCTTGCGCCGTTATCGATAAGCTTGTTTCTACGACCCGGGCTACAGTCTACATGCGACATCATGTGCCTGATTTCGGTTGTCGTGACCATGCGTAGTGTTTATCCAGGACAAAATATTCAACAACACTGAAGACCATCACCCTGCCACCCATAGCCATTCACACGATCTCACCCATACCTGACCAGATATCGTCCATCGTATCAACGACACAACGCCCGCCTACACCGATTCATTCCCAACGTCTAACCTCCACAGCCTCAACCATGAGCAGGCAAACACCGCGCAAGGCGCGACACAACCGCCAACCCTCCAACAAGATCCCCGCCATCTCCGACTACGAATCCGATGCCATCGGCTACTCAACCACGCACAACGACTACGCCCCTCCTCCCCCGCGCACAAACACCGAGCTCAACCTCTCGGTACTCCAGCGCTATCTACCATCCATCCACACTATCCTGAGCATAGCAGCCAACGCCGTCATCTACACTTTTGACAGCGCCACGGAGAGCTGGAACAAGTCCGGCGTCGAGGGCACCATGTTTGTCTGCGCGCAGTCGCCGCTGCCTGAGGACCCTGGACAGCGCGCAAGAGCATGCGTCTTCATCCTCAACAGAAGAGGCATGGACAATGTGATTGTGGACCTGGCGAGAGTAGCGCACGCCGAGATCTCTGGTGAACTCCTCATTATGAAAGTGGAGGGAGAATGGCAGGAGGGAGACAAGGTGCTTGGTATCTGGATCCACAACGACCAGGAGGAGACGCGCGAGGTCAACGGGGCCATTATCCAGGAGGCGTGGAAGATTGCACGGTCTGCCGGTGCAATAGAGACGCAAGGGCCCGAGGCTGGACCGGCGATGCAGGCTGTGGGGAGGAGGTTGAGCTTGAGCGATCTGTTTGGAGCAGCGAATGGTCCTTCTTACGGACACTAGGTGTGTACCAAGATGGAAGAAGCACGGCAAGCGGGTAGAGCTACGGATCAGGAATCATCAGAGACTGAGTGGTTTTTCCAAGCATAGTTGAATATCATTGGGTTGACGGCATGTGTCATGATAGATTTTACTAGTGGCAGCGAGCAGGGTATTGATTTACGAAAAGCTTTATACAACAAGGCGACCCAGAATAAAGAGAAAAATGTGGGCATCAAGACTGGAAATCACAAATCCGAGTGACTGGATACAAAGGCTGTTCAGTTTTAACAAAGGCTTCCAAGCTAGAATTCTGGCAAAGCCTTGTCTATTCGTTTGCTCATGAAATCGACATGAACTTTCTACAGAAAGCAAAAGACACCTTATCCGTACGCCGTTTCCAAGTAAACCCCCAAGCAAGTCCAATCAATACACTTCTAGCAAAGCCTATACCGTGCCGCTAATGCTTAGTTCTCGAATCTCCTGAAGTACCTGCTCCACCCTGGCGTCGAGCTGGCCCTCGGCGTACTGATCTCTCGTGTCGGCGTCCAAATACTGTTGAACCTGCGCCATGCGGGAGTAGGCCTCGGCGCAGAACCGCAGCTGGATCTTGACGAGGGCTTCGAAACTGGGGTCAAGGTACGGCACACGTAGTTCGATCAGCTGAGGGACCTCGGTGCTCAGTTGCTCGTTCAGCTGGTCGTAGGCAAGCTTGGCCATCTCCATCTCCTTCTCGGTACGGGGCAGCTTGGTGGCATCCTTGTCCGGCTTCTCAGCGAGGCGCTTGACCTTTGCGCGGAGGGCATCGTAGTCCAGAAGCTTGTGGGATCGCTTCTTGATACACTCGTTGACGTCGGGGAAGTAGGCACAGAAACGAGAGATAGGGTCGAGGACGGTCGATCGGTAGGGGCCATCGAGGGCTTTGATGGTTTCGGCATCCAGATCCTCGACAGCCTGTTTGTAACTCCTGCTGACACCGTCGTTCGCGCCGGCGTCGCCGTAGAATGCATCTATTGTCTCGGCAATTCGCATTTGCGATGCGGTCATGGCTGCTCAGGTCAGTCTCGAGGATTTCTGTCGCAAAAGAGAATATTCACCTCTTAGCGAGTCAAGATATCCTTTTGACTCTTTTTGTAATCGTAGGGCTGCCGCCTCCATAGTCTTGAATCGTCTGATGGCTCGTTAGACATGATCGCCAAGAGATTGGGATGTACTGACCTCTCCTCGACTTCATAATCGCGATCATTTGTCTTTTCCACATGCCCTGCCTCTTGCATCAATAACCGTGTTCATCTTTGCACTCAAAGAACATACCCGTCTTCATCATCACCTGCGTCGTCGCGCGGTTCACATTCTTCTTAAACCCTAGTATCAAAGTTAGACCTCCCTCAGTGCGGGGGCAGAGGTTTGCCTACCCGCCCACGACATTTTGACAGATTATTCCGTGTGGAATTGGTGAATGTGTATCGACAGAGGAAGCGTAAACTTCGGATCTTAGGTTCGTTGGCGCGCTGTAGGAAGAAGTCGTCGTGGTATCGTTGTTGGAGGTAACCAGGAGTTGGCACAACAGGACGGATAATGAGTGACGACAAAATCCGGGGCTCAGCCACGATCCCAGCCCAATCGGCTGATCGACGTCAGCGCAGCGACGGGGGCTGAGCCATCGCTGTCGGTTCTTCGGAGGGTTGATCTTCCGGCATGGCATCCCTCACGTGATACCGCGTCGTGAGTGAAAGTTTCCAAGCTGTGTTCTTGTCGATACGGCGAATCATCCTTTTTCACGTGTTATCATGTTCAGTCCTCGTTTTCTCGTTGTCAGTTTGGGAAATCCCCTACCCAGATACGAAAGTCTTCATTCGGCGGGACATTTTGCCCTCAATGGCCTCGCTCAAGTTCTTCGACAGCCTTCATTTAGGGAGGTGACACTGGGAAAGCAGACATGCTTGGTGTCTCAGGGTCCCAAGTACACGTTGGTGCAGTCACCGACACTCATGAACATATCGGGGAGTTTTGTCGCTCGGGCATGGCAGGACATGATCAAACAGCACGACGCCTCTTCACTCAGTCTGGTTATTGTACATGATGAGCTTGAGAAGGATCTCGGCGTGGTGAGACTAACAGCATGGGACCGAAGCCACAAGGGTCACAACGGAATCAAGAGTGTCAGGGGATCTCTGTCGCAGAAGAAGTATCCCGACTCACCGTTCGTAAGGATAGCGGTCGGAATCGGTCGACCAGTGGAGAGAGACGCCGAGACTGTCAGCCGCTATGTGCTAGACCGGATATCGAGCGAGCAGAGGAAGGTTCTGGAGGAGGAAGCGCCATGGAAAGTGGCCGAGAAGCTCATCGAATTGGAAAACGAGTGGAGGGCCGAATTGAAGTCATGAAGTTTTACATGTTGGACTCGCCCATCACATTCGACCAAGAGTAGTTACGCAGGGCTCGTCGTACTTCAAGACTCACTTCGGAACTGGCAGTATCTCAACAGTGATACAATTAACCAGTCAAGCTCAAGTGCAAGTACAGTGCAGCAAATGTGTCTTGTACGTTTTCGATTTCCCCGAACTTCCAGCTTCCGATATCTGTTACGGATACAGCCGCACAAGACCCAGCATAAGTACCGACATTGTCGGCAGGCCAACGCTATTCGATACAGTTACTAGGAGAAGGAATTGGACAAACTTTCAGACCCCAATGTGGAACAAGACTTATACTTCCTGATCAACTTTTACGCAAGGCCATCCATCCTCAATTCTGGCTTCTCAAGACCAGCCCGTGAAAAGGCCAACCCATGGAAATGAGCCATCATTTGAGCTCAGAACTGAGCTGAGCTGCAATCCCAAAATCCACCCAGTCCCAACTCGGCGTCGCTTACAACATCGAGATATAGGATTGATACCTTGTCTTACCACACAAACCACACCACAGGCCAGGAGGAGTGATTGGAACTCTGCCTTATCTATGCCAAGTATTTTGGAGCCAACACAGCACAACCCCCAAACCAACAAGGGATATCACAACCTGGCGCCTTACTGTTCCCGTAGTGTCCTGGCGGTAATCGAAAAGATTGTCGTCTGTGTGTATGATAAGGCTTCGGGGGCTATCGTTTCTTGTGCATTGGCCAAGCAACACTCAAGCAACACTCAAGCAACACTCAAGCAACGCTCAAGATGCCACTTGATGAGTGAGCCAAGACAATTTCTTCTTTGCTTCACGCCATAGTTCTGAGCCAACATTCAGTATCCAATCGTCTTCGTGGGGCCTATTCGGTATCGCATGGTTGTTGGTGCCGTATGCTCAAGGTACTCGAGTGTCTCCATGGGGAGTTGTGAATATCCATATGGATCCGGATCAAGACAACAGATGTCAGTCTCTGATCTAGTATGAGAACAGGGAGCAAGCGACATCTTAAATATTAAATTCCCGTTCGCTTTTTGCATCCTTGAAGCCCCAGAGAACGGGAAATGGCATCTTGACGCCCGCAAAGTAGAGTGTTTGCAAGGCTGTGCGGGCGCATCTGGATCGATGTGATCTGAACTGACAGTAGCTTTTGCGGGGAGTTGTATGAAGGGCCTGATGGGTTGATGGGTTTGACATACGGCTCGATAATGCAGTATGCTGTTGATGATAGACGATCATCATCATTAGGCGCATTATTAGTCTACTCGTCTCTCGGCAGGGCTGATTATATCTCGACTTGAGTACATCACATGCCATATCATGATCCAACCAAGTAGTGACAAATTCATTACTGCACCTTTCTAATGAAACGCCCCTTCGCACATTCACATTGACTATCACCACTAGATCTTCTGGTGGAGATATTGCTAATACCGACAGTCTCTGGCAATACATTCCCAAGCGACACTCTCACTCTCGCTCTCACTCTCACAATCATCGTCGCCCTGTTGAGACCCTTGTCGCAGCCCATCCTTCAACACTAGTCTCCCCCTCCCCCCTCCTCCAACTGACCCTGCCAAGAGATAAGAAGTGATCCAATCATTTCAGTTCCCTTTCGACCTCGTCGCAGACCCCAGCCTGTTTCTTGAAAGATAAGGTGAAAAGCGGTAATAGTTCTTTTTCTGGCGGACGCAGTCACACTGGCAAGACAAGTGATCACACCATCAGTTTTGGTATGCTAATAATTTGGAGGAGAAAAGAAGCTTAATCACTCATACAAGGCGATTGAGTAAGCCATGACTAGTTGAACACGACCAACGCAAACTTCAACGGATAGTACACGATGAATGGCCGACCATGACATATCTCCCTGTCTTGGAAGTACACCGTCAACATGAAGAGCATTTCTTGACACATGCCCTCCGGACTGTGACGATAAAGGATACCCAGAATATACAATGATCTCAACCTATCGAGGTCGTTGACCGCAACTGATAAGCTGACCTTCCACGTATAGTGGTTTCCTTTTGAGCGACTACCTACAACCCTTGTTGACCACAATAGTTATACAAGCACCTCGGTAATTAAACCCGAAGAACTGGAATACAGTCATTTTCATCTTCGAGCTTATCCCACAGCGTATCAACTTATTTCCCGGTCTCCTGTCAAAGGAAATCCGGGGGGGGGCAACGATATCCGTCCATCAACAGTTTTCTCTTTTACTGATAAGAAAAAGCCGAATCAAGCAAAAACTTGCATCCGCCAAGAACAGATTGTATAAACCCGGGGCAACCTGTTGAAGCGTAAATGCTTATCAGTGGCGTTTGGGGAACCACCACTACCACCACCACACGGACACACCCTTTCGAAGACTATGATAAGCACTCTAACTATAGTTCCTAATGTCTTTATCCAAAGATCTAATTAAATGGGCTCTCTTTTAATTAAAGCCTTGGCTATTATACTGACTCTATCTCTAGAATGCCTCGTCTGAGAAGTATGGCTTGCATACAAACGAAAAGGGGTGTGTGTATGTGTGTCTCCGCGATACCTTCATGACCCCTTGTAACATACTCATCCTCTAGTCCTTCACTTTTCACCTTGGGCGTCCTATCATGCATTCCCCCACACCACACACCCCCCTGCTCACGGAGTCTCGTTGCCAAACTTCACTGCCCTTGCCGAAAACATGTATTTATTCTTTGATCCTCCCCATCGAACCTTGGCTGTTTCATCATCTTTCTTCCTATCGAGAAAGGGCATCTTGACAACTCCGTCACAATGTCACTTCCTTACAATGGCACCGATGACAGGGCTGATGATGGATACTCTTCTGGTGTCACTGACCTGAATGTCTTTTACGACGTACGTTACACTCCCATGCATCATCAACATGTCTTCATTCCACTAACACGACTAACAAGACCGGCCACATGACGTTTATCGTCATCTGCTCCGTTCTCGTTCTTCTCATGATCCCAGGAGTTGGCTTCTTCTACAGCGGTCTCGCTCGTCGCAAATCGGCTCTGTCGCTCATTCTCCTGTCCATCTTGTCCGCCGCCGTTATCAGTTTCCAGTGGTTCTTCTGGGGTTACTCGCTGACCTTTTCCCGTACTGGAAATGCTTTTCTCGGTGATCTGACTCAGTTTGGCCTCATGAAGACTATCGGTCAGCCTAATGGCTCCGATGCTCTTCCTGATATCCTGCTTTGTCTTTACCAGGGTATGTTTGCAGCCATCACGTAAGTCTACATCATCCTCGGCCTCAATCTAAACAGCCTAAACCTAACATCTTTTCAGTCCTGCTCTCGCCATTGGAGCCATTGCAGATCGAGGTCGTATCCTCCCCGCCTTGGTCTTCGCCTTCCTCTGGTCAACCATCGTCTATGACCCCATCGCCTACTGGACCTGGAACGGAAACGGCTGGTTGTTCAACCTCCCCAGCTACGACTTTGCCGGTGGCGGTCCCGTCCACGTCGCCTCTGGAACATGCGCACTCGCTTACTCCCTCATGCTCGGAAAGCGAAGCGGCTACTCTCGCAACAATGGTCTTCCCTACCGTCCTCACAACGTCACCCATATTGTCATCGGCACTGTCTTCCTCTGGGTCGGCTGGTTTGGCTTCAATGCTGGTTCTGCTCTCTCCGCCAACCTTCGCGGTGTCATGGCTGCTGTCGTGACGAACCTCGCAGCCTGCGTGGGAGGCATGACATGGTGTATACTGGACTACCGTCTCGAGAGGAAGTGGTCTACTGTAGGGTTTTGTTCCGGGGTTGTTGCTGGTCTGGTTTGCATTACCCCTGGATCCGGTGAGTCAATCCGCAGCAACCACATCGGCCACCACTTGCTAATCATCATGACAGGCTACGTCCCTCCATGGGCTGCTGTTATCTTTGGTGTGCTTGGCGCCGCTTTTTCCAACTATGCCACTAAGGTCAAGTTCCTTCTTCGCATCGACGACGCTCTCGACATCTTTGCCGTGCATGGTGTTGGCGGCCTCATCGGCAATGTCTGCACCGCCTTCTTTGCAAGTCGTAACATTGCTGCGCTCGACGGCCAAACCCGCATCAACGGAGGTTGGCTTGATCGCCACTGGGCTCAGATGGGCTATCAGCTGGCTGATTCTTTCAGCGGCGGTCTATACTCGTTTACTGGCACATGCTTGATCCTGTTTGTTATGAACATGATCCCTGGTCTGCGACTTCGTACCGACGAGGACGCCGAGGTGCTGGGTATGGACGATGCTGAGATTGGCGAATTTGCGTACGACTACGTTGAGCTGACGAGGGAGGTGATGAGTGATGTTGAAAACGAGACCGGAAGTCGATACTCGGCTGACCCTGCGGCCTTTCACTCGTACGAGAAGAACAGCATCCCCATGATTGATGCGAGGATGTTTGGCGGTCAGCCTCCACCTGCGCCAATGACCTTTCCCCAGTAAGGACTATCTATCTATCTTCAGCTTTGGATGGTGCGCAATGTGCACCTTAGACGGCGTTATTTTTGTTCACTTCTTCTTTTTTCTTTGTTGTTGATACCCCGGATTTTGACTTGTGCTTTTGGATATGGACTGTATTATTGCATAAGCGTTCTAGGAACAGGACTATTACGGTTAGAGTCATTAGGCATCTGAATACATTATAATATATGACTAGTTATATAGTTTTTTATATATATCAGATGCAGATCTCACTCAATTGGTCTTGATAAACTGTTCTTTCCTGTCGATCACGCATGATAGATCTTGTTCTGACGTTCTCATGCCAGAGGACGTAGCATAGGCTTGGTTGGATGCCTGGATACCATCATGGTGGTTCGTGGTCACATGCCCTGGAATTTAGCGCATTGCAGCCTGAACAGCGTCCCTCCAAATACCAGGATTCATGCAATCACTTTAACATCAACCCACTTGGCTCCATCGTGAACAAGTGCAACCTGGACATCAACATCACCACTTCCATCATCAGCCGTTTCTCAAACTCGCGTGATTGAGCTCTCATGGATGCAGACTCGTGAATCTCGGCCGCAGGCTTCAACATGAAACCCCACGAACCACAAGACGCAAGAGCAGCTTTCTTACATCAACCTACTGTTCACCCAACGCAACCTGTTCCTACGGCTGCTGCACAAGATGGCTTCTCTTCAAGAAAAAGCAGCCTTTTTTGATCAGCTGAAGGTTTCCTACAGCGATGACGAGTTTGATGCAGCTGAGCAACTTGAGAGGAGGCGTTGTCGCCGCTTCTTCAATTCTAGGCCAACGCAGTCTGATCGGGAGCCCATTTTCATGGACTTGACAGGCGATGAGCCCATGTCGAAGAAGCCAACACAGCAAAGGAAGACTTCTACACCAATGCCGATGCCAAGTGGGGGAATCAAGATTATCAAGGGGACTCCCATGACAGCACAGGGTCGGAAGAGCAAGCTTCGTACTCTGCTGAATAGGCAGAGCTCAGAAGTCATTCTTGTTGACGACACACCCATTCCCGAAACAGCACGGCAGACCCAAATATCACTTCAACAGGGCAGCTCAACGCCTATGTTTCCACTGGGGCGACAGGTTAGCGACCTGCGACAGGAGTCGCCGTCTACGAACATGGCCGTGAAGAAGCGGAAGCGAGAGCATTTCGTAAAGCAGAGACCGAGGAATGAGCAGATTTTTAAGGAACTGGCCTTTTTCTATGTGCCTGACGATGACATCGCACCAGCTCGACGGTTGAGAATTACGAAAGCTCGGGAGTATGGTGCGACGTGGGTGAGGTCGCCACGTGCAGCGAGCCATATTGTTGTCGATAAACATATCCAGTTCAAAGACATTAAGAACGTGCTGAACAAGGCAAATGGACATGTTCCGCCCAAGGTGGTCAACGATGACTACCCTCTAGACTGTATCCAGTTTAAGACGCTTCTACAACATGATCAGAAAAGGTACCAGCTCGTCGGTCAGCCAGCCGTTCAGGAGTGCGAAGAGGTGTCGACTAGCCCCGACAAGTCTGTTGAATCCCTCAAGCTAAAGCTGCCGCACAATAACAGGAAGTACATTCCGCCCCAGTCCACGCCGGATAGAAGCGAGGGATCATCTCGTCGGAGTCAGATCAGGGGAGCCCCAGAGGAGGGATCCTTGTTGGTATCACTTGACTTAGAGGGGTTTACTTCATCATTCAAGGGAGAAGTAGAGATCACGGGTGGAAAGGAGCTGGAGGAAGTTTTGGAGACCAACACTAATAAAGACAACACAATAACGCAAACAGATGGGCATAAGGATGAGCTTTCGGAATACATCACGCTGATGCTGGAGCATAAGGACCTCCCACTTGATACAGAAGACGACGACACTCATGCTGTTCTCGAAATGGGGCAGGACGACTCAGATGGCTCGGAGTTTACACAAGAAAAAAAACAAACCCGGGATGCAACTCGGAGAAAAACACGATCGAGCCATGGGAAAAAGATGACTTTTGAGGACCGTTTCGCCTGCAACTCGGCTGGGCCCAGAGACGTCAAGGCGGGGAACCCAAATACCCGCACGATCGAAGTGCTACAGTCCATGGCTGACTACTACAACCGAGTCAACGACCAGTGGCGCACGACAGCATACTGCAAGGTCATTAGCACCCTGAAACGACAGGATACTAAGATTACGACGGCGGAAGAGGCGAGTCGGCTTCCCAGCATCGGACAACGCCTGGCTCAGAAGATTGAGGAGATTGTCACGACAGATAGGCTGCGGCGGCTCGAGTACGCGCAGAAGGAGCCGATGGACGAGGCGCTTCAGCTGTTCCTGGGGATTTACGGCGTGGGAAATAGTCAGGCGCAGCAATGGCTTGCGCAAGGATATCGAACGTTGGATGATTTGAGACTCCAGGCCAAGTTGACGCAGAATCAGTTAGTGGGAGTAGACCACTATGGCGATCTGAATACGCGGATTCCACGACGTGAGGTGGAAGCTTTAGGGGATGTTGTGAAAAAGGCCGCCCAGCAGATTGATGCCGAGGTTGAGATAATTATCGGAGGAAGCTATCGCCGTGGAGCAGAGTCTTCAGGGGATGTTGACTTGATCGTCGCTAAGCCAAACACGACCAGTTCATCAGAACTATGTCCGTTTCTCGATCGATTGATCGAGCGTCTCGAGGCAGAAAAGTTCCTCGTCGCCAGACTCGCATCATCACGGTCCCAAAGCGACGGCAGCAAATGGCACGGATGCTGCGCACACCCCAGCATCAACGACAGGCCCGTCTGGCGACGCATCGACTTTCTCCTGGTGCCCGAGACGGAGATGGGAGCGGCGCTCATCTACTTTACAGGAAACGACATTTTCAACAGAAGCCTGCGTCTGCTGGCGTCAAAAAAGAACATGCGGCTGAACCAGAGGGGGCTATATAAGGATGTGATGAGGGGACCGCAGAGGGTCAAGGTCACGGAGGGGGAGTTGTTGGAGGGGAGGGATGAGAGGAGGATATTTGAGATTTTGGGTGTTGAATGGAGAGAACCGAGGGAGAGATGGTGTTGATTCCCTAGCACACTATACTACTACGGTACGCAGTAGGTATTACCGAGGTGAGGTCATGGTCATGGTGGGTTATCAGTGCGGTAGATATTGATAAATGATGAGTTCAAAAAACATGGGACATCTGATGCACATGCTTCCCCATCTTGATCTGAGATTAGAATTGAAGCTTTTTTTTTTTTCTTTTTCTTTCTCCATTCATATTAGGAGGTATCCGGGGTTTGTGTAGAAGTACAGGTTCTATTGCAAATCACATGTTAAATCACAATCCAATTGAAGTCCCTCTTCCCCAAACCAACTCTCTCCAGCACTGTACTCAGTGGGATTTCCCTCCCCTGCGTCATAGGTCTAGTAGGGACTTAGCCGGCCCATGCTGCCGTTCTCCACAACTCAAGCCGAGGCTCGCGACAGGTGACCTTCGAGGGGGAGGCTTTCGTCACAGTCTGACCTCTTGTTTCCCCAGATCCTGTCTATAATCATGTAACAAGCTTTCCCCGGATTTTTCTTCTTTTCTACTATTTCCAACAATCAAAGCCCTCTCCCCGTTTTCCTTTCGCGAAGAATCGAACCATACCCGTCTCCCCCCCCCTTGCGCGCGCACCACAAAAGCCCTTCTTATCCTTGTGTCTGTCTGCCGAGGCTCGCTTTTTGTCACGATGGCGTCGTCGGCGATAGAGGGGGTCAAGGTATGTTTATTATGTCACTGTCGCTGTTTCTAGAAGGAAGTGCACTGACTCTTTGGGGGGCTGGGATAGAACGTGTTGGAGCAGATTGTCAAGGATCCAAAGTATCATGACTTGTTATCACTTCTCAAGACGGCGCGCAATGGTGCCGTGTACGGAACAAAAGTGCGGTTTCCGCACGCGCTGGTGTATGTTGTTTCCTAGTTTTCTTGTTTCCTCTCGATTCTATTCGATCGCTGACATGTGTTTCTCTCTCCTCTAGCATGATCTTTCTGTTCCGATCCGGAACGTACGTATAAAATCCCCACGATCTTCCCCGAACTGCGATACTCACGATGTGCCGATTTTTAGATTCCGACAGAAAGTAGGATTGGTGCTTAGAGCGACGAGACACCATGCGAGCAACTTGGCGCGGTTCGCCGTCATTTATAAGCTGACGACGCTGGCGCTCAAGTACTTAGGCTCTACGCCTGGAAAGGAGGGTACGTGACAAGACAAGGATCTCGTGGTACCTGTTAATAGAACGGAAGGTGGCTAACGTGTACTTAGGATCCTACGACTCCTTCTTTGGCGGCCTTGTCGGCGGTTACTTCGTCTTTGGCGGACGCTCCAAACGGACCGGCAAGATCTCGAGCGTGAACCAGCAGATCGTCATCTACGTATTCGCGCGCGTCGTCCTCGCCCTCGCCCGCATCGCCGTCAAACCTGGCCATGGTCTACCCGTCGTGTCGAACGAGCCACTGCACACAAAGATCAACGAATATGCTTGGCCTGCGTTCGCGTCGCTGTCGTGGGCGATGGTGATGCTCGTCTTCAAGTACCACCCTGAAGAGCTCCAGAGTAGTCTGAGAAGTAGCATGACGTACATTTACAAGGACTGCAACGAGTTTGACTCGTTGAGGACATTGCTTTGGCACAATAAATAGAAAAAGGGGGTTGCATTTTCGGGAGGCGTTGGGGCGTAGGGAGGAGAAAGGGTTACTTGCATGATTGGTACCGAGCATACAGTTATATCGAATTGACAAGACTACAAAGGTGCATGAGTTGAGGTTTATAGGATGTATATATGCATTTGCGAATAGGTATACCAGTGTCAAGATTGCAACTCTCGGATATATAAAAGCTCCAAATGCAAGGGGAATTATCCAGTTTATACGTATTTGTCTTGTAAATTATTCATCAAGATGGACCGTCGTATCAACATCATGCCCTCATCCCCAGATCTGGCGCTAATCGGACAAGCTACAGTACCTACCCCATTAAAAAGCTGCCCCATTCACCTGGGCTGTTTGCCCCTCCAGGCTGCCACCTCCATCTCTACGACGACGCTACCAAGCTTCTACCATCGGATTTCCCTCTCTTCTGTTCAACGACCGAAACTACCGCTTGGCCTCGACACTTCACACGCAATGGCGCCGAACTCCAAAGTCGCCGACGCTCTCGCGCGTACTGAGGCCGCTTCCGGTGAAAAGGCTCCCCTCTACGAACAGCTCCTCGCCGACATGAGCAACATTTCCTCTCCGACGACGGCAATCGACGACTTTGACGCCATTGTGAAATCTTTCTTCAGCCAGACCCTCGGCGTCGTCGCCACCCGTTCTGTTCTCTCGGCCTTTATCGCAATCGTCCGCGAGCTCAAGGATGAGGATATGTGGATCGAGGTTGGGAACCGCACGCTCGACGTCCTTGCCGCCCAGCCCTCGTCGTCGTCGTTTGTGGACGCCGTGGCTACGCTGCGGGAGCTTATTGCGACGGCTCATGAGAACAACGAGGACTTTCTGGATGCGGCTAAGGCGTTGGCGGATATACCTCTGGATAGCTCACAGCGCAAGATCACGGATGAGGAGAAGGCGAGGACGTGGGTGCGTATCTTGCGCAACTATCTCGAGGTCGACGACTCGACGGCCGCCGAGGTCTACATCAATAAACTCAAGAACATCATGCACGGCGTTTCCGACCAGGATCTGAATCTGCATTTCAAGCTCTCCCAGGCCAGGATCCAGGACGCCAAGAGAGACTTTTTGTCTGCGTCGCAGCGATATCACGAGATTAGCTTTTCCACCGCCATCTCCGAAGAGGAGCGTCTACACACGTTGAGCATGGCAATCAAGTGCGGCGTTCTGGCTCCTGCAGGGCCCATGAGGAGCCGCATGCTGGGTCGACTATACAAGGATGAGCGGTCGGTGCAGCTGGACGAGTTTAGTATTCTGGAGAAAATGTTCCTCGACCGACTTCTGACGCCTGAAGAGGTGGACAAGTTTGCAGAAGGACTGCAGCCTCACCAACTGGCCACCACTTCGGATGGTTCGACGGTGCTGGCAAAGGCTGTTGTCGAGCATAACCTTTTGGGAGCATCCAGACTGTATAGTAACATTCGTTTCGAGGCTCTCGGGTCCCTGCTGGGCTTGGACGCAGACAAGGCGGAAGAGACTACAGCGCGGATGATCGAGCAGGGTCGACTAGTAGGTAGGATGGACCAGCTCGATGGCATTGTGTGGTTTGAGGGCGGCGAGGCATCTGGAGAGAAGGGCAGTGGAAGAGCCGAGGTGATTGTCGGCAAGGAGATGCGCAGATGGGATGCCAATGTTGAGAGTTTGGCCGAGGAGGTGGAAAAGGTGACCAACTCTCTACAAAAGGAGTTTCCGGTGAGTTATCCCGACACACTCTATACCGACTTGCACATACTAACTCTACCACTTTAGGAATTTGTGGCCGCCAATCTTGTTGCGTAAAGAGAGGACAAGTGCCAGAAAAAAAAAAAAAAAAAAGAATGCATTTCAAACATGGCGTTCAAGGGGCATATTTCCGTTCAAGCGCATGGAACATTTGGGTCATATTATCTATCTACCAGTCTAGCGTGATCTGAAAGCCAAAAAAGAGGTTTCAGTCTAAATCTCTTCTCCTCACAAAAACATACCCTTCGTTGATGTTGCGGGGGTTCCCGCCCTCTTCCTCGAAATCCCAATCGTCAGAGTCCGAGTCTTGTGTAGACTTTGGACCCAGAGGTGCAGTAACCCCTTCGCGTCCAAGCATACTCGTTAAAGCATCCGCGATGTGGCCGCCCATCCAGTCGTAGCCCTCGTCTCGAAGGTGTAGACCGTCATCCCAGTACTTGAGCTGATCGTCTTCCGAGAGGTTGTGGTAGGGAATATGTGACTTTAGATCAAACGCGTAGCTGCATAGCGTGTCAGATCTGACCAAGTTTACTTACGGAGATCACTTACTAGTTGGGTTGCTGGTGGTTGAGAATCTTGCTGTTAAGCTCATCCCTACGCCTTGTTGTCTCCTCGTGCTGTGAGCTACACTCGGGAACAGTGAGGGCGAGGACTTTGCTACGTTTGGTGAGGGCCGTGTTCCATACTCGCTGGAGGGACTGGTAGATCTTTTCGGGTGCGATACCGTATGCTAGGTCACTATAGAGTGAGTTTGGGTTGTATGGAGTTTGGGCGTTGGGGACTCACTTTGTTCCAGCGAGGATTATCGTCCAGTCGAAAGGCACATGCGCATATTTGACGTCTAAGATCATCAGCGATAATCTCATCATGTAGCTAGGCATCCATACACGCATCCTTGATCCTATTTTGAAACCTCTCAAAAGAAGCGACATCTCCAGGACATCCATCGGTGACAACCTGGAAATCAACATCGGGAAAAGCACCCGTAAGTCGATCCTCGAGCTTGAGCGAGTAAGGATGCGAGTCGAGACCCTGGCAGAACCATCCTGACGTAAGGGAGTCGCCGAAACAGAGGATGCGAATAGACATTTTGAAATGCTGGTGAGAGAGAGGAGGGTGTGATCTAGGAAGTAGGTGGTTTGGGTGATTGCTTAGATAAACATTTGGGTATACGTTAGAAGGGACGTTAAGAAAGACTTTATTTTTTGAGAAATGATTGAAAGTATGAAGTATATGTTGTACAGTATTCTGATAAATACGGCTGTCAGACATTATTGCTTGCTTACCTATGTACCCAGGGTAAGTCAAACCATTCACAACAAAGAAGACAATGACTATCTCACACATCAGCCTCGACCCAAGTCTATAAAGATTACATGAAAATTAATGATTGGTGAGAATTCAACATATGATCACAAGATGCCGATCACGTCGAACAGAAACGATTGGCCAAATGCGGCCCGTATATAATGTGCAATAGCAGCGCTTATCCCAAGCAATCCGGTAAGATGGCCGAGTTGGTTATGGCGCCAGGTTAAGGTCAACCTTAACACCCATTCCTGGTGGAGCAATCCTCCTGGGTTCGAATCCCAGTCTTATCAGCTTTCTTTTTTTTGCTGTCATTCTTCTTGAATCTATTTCACATCAGTTTTGGTTGATATTGATCACCTGTAGATTTGCATTCTTCCCCAGCTGATCATGATGTCCTGTGGAGAAAGGGCGATACATCCTGTTGTCAATGTGACAATCTTGGGTTCTTCTCGCACATCAAGTTAGACCACATCGATTTATCACCGTCTACCTCATCGTTACTGCTTCTATAGTGATTGAATCCCTATCAGGGCACTTTATATGCCTCCCATTTAACCGTTTCCATTTTCTCCGAGTCCATACCAAAATTACATCAAGTCATATCCCAAATGACTATGAACCACCCATTAAGGCTCAACCCATGAACAGCCATCGACGACTTAATCTTCAATATCATCATCACTGAGAACCAGTTTCTGCGCCAACAGTCCAGACATGCCGCCAGACTTGATGCCCGCGCTACGTTTTCGTGGACTCGTCTCTTCTGTGGGTTTATCAGTCGCCCACCCTTCGCTTGCAACGACGTCTTCTTCAGCATCAGATTCCTCATCCGCAGCGTTGATGCCCCGAAACGAGACCACTCTCTCAAGCTCGCGTAGTCGCAGAGCTGACGTGGACATCCTACGCGCACGGGAGATATGTGCCATGTATGGAAGGCGCTCCAAAAGCATCTCGCGACGAGCGGCGCTGCCGAGAGAGAGGAGAGGAGGAGATTTGGTGGTGTGCTCGTGGGACAAGGAAGATGGCGGATGGCGGCTGTTTTGCTGGCGCTGCATCCAGGATGAGTCCGTAGAGGACTTCTGCGGACGTCTAAAGGCGGTTGCGCCGTCCATAAGATTCTTGGTTGCTGCGGCATCCTCACCCTTGAGGAGCTTCGTGGACCACACATCTATCAGGCCTTCTAATTCCTCCTTCTCACGCCACAACTTAAGACCAGTAGGGTAGAACATCTTGAAAGCGTCGCTGCCCTTGGCCATGCTCGTAGCCTTTCGCCTGACAGGATTGGGCAGGGAGAAGAGCATGCCGCGGACTGCAATCTGAAATGCCATTTCATCTTGGCGAACGAGGTGGCCGCCCGAATCGCGACCCGAGAAACCTCCTCTGCCGCCAAAAAAGATGTCTCGTGAGGGGCTGAGAAGGTCGCTCTGAGAAAGGTACTCTATGCATTCATTGACATAGTCCATGGACGTAAAGAGATCCAAAGGGTCGGAGCTCTCACAGGACGGAACGTAGTTTTCATGTAATGCCGATATGAACGTGGGCGTATCTGTGCCGATTTCATCGATCAGTGGGTCAACAGAGACTTGCGACCGCTTAGGCCGGGCGTGCTGAGAGAGAAATGGTGGTAGGTTTTCTACCGTTTCGTTCTGAGGTGCGGCCTCATCTCGTTTGTTGTAGACCACTTTGCCTACTGCGTGAAAGATTCCCAGACTTGCCTCGCGCTGGGAGACCTGCTCCAAGGTTTCCTGTTCACCTTGAGTAAGCCCGATGCCATCCTTTACTGCCTTCTTTTGCTTCGTAAAGGCAACCTTGGCCCCCCAATCGGCCTGCTGGTCGCCCTTGAGGCAGAGAAATTCGAGTGAAGAGATGGCACTTCGGATATCGCCAATCTCTCCGAGCCGCTTCAAGACCTGGGGGCCTGGCGTTTTCCTCCGGCCAGACTTTCTAGCCTCTTTCTGAACAATAATTTCCAGGGCCTTGAGTAAGAGAGAGGGCGCTATAGCATTGAATTCGATAACGCCGACACCTGGATGACGTAGAATCTCGGGTCCAAGTAGTCGGTGCGCCGTGAAACTATCCGCTGAAGCAGAGGTTGTAGTCAAAAGGGTCTCCGATACAATCATAACTATAGGTGTGATAGGTTCATCCGGTAATGTCTTTGCAAACATGGATAAAGACGGTGTGTTCGTTGCTAGATACTGTACGAGGGTGTTTCGGAAGGAACTCAGCGCCGACGATGAGCGCGAGAATGTGTTGGGAAACTCTTCGATGAGGATTATTCGCTTTGTCAAGCCCTTGGACGCATGGCTAGAGGTGACTTGAGACGCCGTTTCGAGACCATCCGTTTCAAGTGCGCCGAATTTGCCTCCTCTCCCAAGAAACTCTTCAAACTGCGCTGATGCTGATACGAATCCCAAGCCTGAGTTTCCAGCAGGATTTCGCCATTCCAGAAGTTCAGCACCCATATCGTTTGCAAGTAATCGCATAGTTGTCGTCTTCCCTGATCCGGCCGCGCCTTTGAGTATGAGGAGCCGTTGTCGCATACGTCCCGACATGACATCCTGTAGCCACCTCCTCACATCTGTGACTTTCTTTTTGTGTACTGCCAACTCTTCTAGGTTCCTTGGGCCGAAGCGTTCTGACCATGGCCGTGAATCATCCTTGGGCGGTATCGGTTGAACCGGTTTCGGTGGTCGCAAAAACTTCTGGCTAGCACTAGGTGTTTCGCCTGATGTCAGCTGTGTCCCGGTCCTTAGACGCTTCCTCGCATGTTGGCTGACCAAGCTCGAAGAGCTTGCACTGATCTCGGAAATCTCATCCTCCTCTGATATAGGATCGCTAGCAATGTCGTCGAGGGGAATTGCCTTCTTTTCACGGGAGGTTCCTGCTTTGGTGGCCTTTTGCACCTGTTTCGAAAAAAGAGTCTCGAGGTCTACTGTTTTCCCTCCATCATCTAGCTTGCGTGCATCTCTTGGCTTCTCTGGACTCGTGCTGTTCTTTTGAGGTTGCGTCCGACGTGATGAACGGCCAATGTCGTGTGCGGGAGGCTTTGCGATGCGGTTTCTCGACTTCAATGGGCTCGGGGATTTGGTAGACGGTCGGGCCTTGGTTGGGGAGTTCGGGGAGGAGAGTAGAAAGTTGGACAGTGTGTTGGCTTGGGGCTGTTCGTCCTGGTCGTCTGGGCCATTAACGACATTCCGCCGGCGGCGCTTTGCGGGCGGAGCCATCAACGCGACTGTTGCATCTCAGAGCGTAGCATTACGTATAAATGACAATCAAGTGGAATTTGCTGCGTTTCTCGGCTTGATCCATAAACGTTGGGTTTTCGAGGTGAGGATTTGTCAAGTGAAGTTTGGAGCTTGCCTAAGAAGTTCAACAGCTAATCGGACTAAAGTTAGGCGATGACGATTATCGCACCCAAGTACAGTGTGAATACAGTGGATCTCGCACGGAAATCACGACATGAGACGAGCCTCTATCCGATCACCTTGATGTCTTATTGCATAACATTTGTGAATTATTATGCACCACGAAGTGATAACCAGTTTTCATACAAGCAATATCGAGATCTCAAACCTGCCTTGATCTGATGCGTAGGATCATGTATTCAGTCTAGACCTCAAGCCTTTTACATAAATGCCGAGTCATATCGAACACTAACAGAGCCGTTTTTGTGAATCACGAAGAGTCTTTACATATCAATAAACTCATCAAACGTTGCACTTAGAAAGTCCATCCCCTGAAGTTATCCACAAAAGTCAAGGCCGCATTGAGATACTGGTTGTGTACATCACCCCATGTCCTTGACGCTTCTTTCATGGCTCGGATGGCTAGATAAATGTCAGTGCACATTCGGAAGCAGTTTGGGAGATACTTACCCTTGACATAGTGAGCATCAGTGGACCATGATGAGTTCAGCGCCTTGTCTTCGACGTAATTCCACCCCTTGTCCTTTGAATCATGGTCGACGTTGTCGGGGTCAGGTAACGGTCGTCCCTTGATGATAAAGATGGCTAGAACCAGTAGCCACCACTCACGAACGAGCGTGATGTGGTATTTCTCGGGAAAGAAGGGGAGTAAGATCCGCACCGCGTGGCTCGTTGTGAGGAGATGGACAAGTAAGAAGTTGAAAGCATGTGTTCCTGGCTTGACAGTTGCCACCAGTAGAGCCACTGCAGCCTCTTGCGAGAGCTCAAATGACTTCAACGGATCGTCAAACTCCCACGCATTCCAGTACTCTAGGAAGACATCATCGTATTTGTCCAATATTTTTTCTAGATCACCAAAGTCAGGGTTGCTGGGGAGGCCGCTGAGCCGGTCGTCCTTGGCTAACTTGATGAGAAGATCCAGAGGAGAGCTTGAAGTGAAAGGTGCCTTTCTAGTACAAGACTTGTCGTCAAGATACTTGTGCAAGAAGTCGTACTGCACACATGCGAGGCCCAACGCTTCCATGGCGATTTCCTTGGAATCCATCTCGAATGCATACCCCAGATGAATGAGGGGGTGACCGACTATTGATAATGTCAGAAAGATCATCATAGGTAGTAAGTAGACATACGGCCTCCAACCAAACCGTGGAACAGTGGTTCGTCGCCCATAAACAGATAATGCTCTAGCTCTTCCCGCCATTTGTAGTTAAACTTCATGGCAAGCTTGTCCTCAAAAAAATCAACATAGGCTCGTTGATATCTTCGGTCGCCAAGGAAATATTGCCAGTCATCCTCAACCACCTCTGCTGGTGAGGGCTTCCATGGTTCCAACTCGACGATTTGCTTGTCGTAGATGGTGTGAAGTTGAGCGTCTGTGGCTCCCAAAAGATATGCTGATGCTAGAATATGAGGATTGTGGTTGTCGTATTGAAGATTGTGGTAGACAATTGAATAATTTGCATGGTTGGCCTTGATCAGATGCTTTACACTTCGGGCACGCTTGTCCGGGTCAGTCTCGATCTGATGAACCTCGACTGGAGGGATATTGATGGCTTTGGGTGTAAGTTTCGAGCTTAGGAGCCTGTTGACTCCGGGAACATACGATAATATGCCAGCCATGATAACGATATTGAATTGCCGAGGTGAGTCTAACAATTGATGTAAGAGAGAAGATGGAGAGCTGGGCCCGATGACGTGAAGTTCTACGAGAGACATCCGTTGGGGTCTTTTTAGCGGATGCTCATTGAGAATTGGCGGGGCACCCTTTTTCTTGGGGTGGCATGTACCCTGTGAATGCGCACGGACCACATGGACCCCGATTATCGATTATCAATAATTATCACAAGTCTCAAGTCCTCCTGTTTTCATTCTCAACATCGGCTGACAAAACAACAACTTGACTGAGGCGACGTTCCGTGGTATCATATGCCAGTCATGGGTTCTTTCGGTGAAATCCTTATATACACAGAACTGCTCTCCAACATTCGTCAAGTCTCAGTCATCGCCTCTCTACCCACTCCTGTTGACGCGTCAACAAGAGCCTCGGTGTCTAATGATGGCCATCAACTCCTGATCGTTCACCAGGCAAATACCGAGTGCATCTCTCTTCCAGCCCAAGTCAAGGTCGGCGGATCCTTGCCAGTCTCCATAAACGGGAACGTCGATCTGACCTGGAGGCTTCCTGTGGCCTCGGAGCAAACAAGACCAGGCCAGTTCGCCCTGGAGAACCAAGCTCTGCCTTGGACAGCTATTGACATGAAGAAGGGATCACCGATCCAATGTCGCCAATGCGATAGCCTTTTTGTACCAGAAAATGCCATACCCGTATGGAAAGACCTGCCTAGCGAAAACTGGGCTGAGATGATGGAGTTTTGGCATTGCCATAAACCCCATGATCATGAACATGGGAACGGCGACGCCAACTTACTGGCAAGTAAGGGCTACGGCGCAAACAGTGCTATCGCCTCTCAGCAAGGCATTGGTTTTGTTGATCTCACCTCATTTCTCTTTTCCGAGGCTGACTGCAAAGGTCTGACGGTAAGTGCCCTCAGCCTTATGCTACTGCTTATTTTCTTGCCTTTGCCCACCTCACTACAATTCCAGACGGGGAGAAAGAAGATGTCCGTTTCGGTTTTGTAAACCACTCAGTGATCTGGCTATCGATACAACTCCCCGAGAAGAATGCCTCAATCGTTCCCACCTGGTGGGCAGGGGGCTCAATGGAACCCTTCCTGGCGGAACGGGTTCCCTGAGCCAACTGAAGATACTTGCATCCTTGTCCATCCAACCTCTCACAGACATGGGAAGTTGGGGACAATAGGGAAGCACATGCCTCTTCGAATATTGCTGCTATCTGATTACCGAGTTTGTCGCTTACGCTTCGTAGTATTCTTCCTCCACCTTGAATGCTGGCTTCGATGTTGCTTCTCTGGCCCTAAACGATGCCGAGTCGAACAAGTTCCTCCACGTTTTCTGTAGAAAATGCGAGACTGGCGTTGGTCTCTACAATGTCATGTCATCGTCCGTGACACTGTTTAAGTGGCAAGTCGTGTGCCAGACAGCAGTCCCGAGTCCTCGTCCCAGTGGCCCTGAATGTCTCGCGGCAACTCTTATGGCCACTATCTCAAGATCTGGATCTTCTAAATCCGTCATTACACCACATGCTCTGAACTCGACCTCGTCAAACGCAGTTGGTCCAGAGCAGAATCTGTACCTTTGGGTGCTAAACCCTAATGTTAGGTACTCCTCGTCAAGGGTTCGTGGTAGCAAAACATCAATCAAGATTCTCTACAAAAGCATCACGGCGGAAGAAGGACTTGGGTTGATCGAGTCCATGACTTCGGATGTGCAAGAGATAACTCTACCCGTGGACGCTATCTCAGCTACTGAAACAGAGCTCAAGTCAAGCACTTTACTACTTCCAGCGCGGGAGAGGAAGTTCAAGGAATGGGATGTTGGACTACTTGGTCGGTGGGAGTCGGGGCAGAAGGAGTTATAGTTGTAGTCGCATAGACGAAGCAAATAAAACAATCATGTTTAATATTTTCTTAATTATATGGGCCTACCTACTAAAAGTTACCATAATTATTTAACGATGATGATTCTTGGTCTTTGTTGGTCAGGCACCTCCTGAGCGGATTGTATGGGAACATTTCACAGTGCGTAAAACTGTAAGATACTGGCAAAACTGGCACAAACACAGTGCGGAGTATTGGGTTGAGGTCCTAGCAGGCAGCAGCATCGCCTCGTTTATCCACTTCTTCCTCTTACACCTTATTCTATCAAGGGTTGAACCTGCCTACATCCGCCATAGGAGCGAAGTTTCTCAACTCATCCTTGCTTCCAAATCAGTCGAATGGAGTCTTGGAGTTTATGTTTCATGCCCCGTTAGCCTAAGAGCTACATCCTATGAATATCCTGGCATGCACGCCAATCACCGAAACCCCCAACCAAACGTGATGGATCTATCACGAGCAGACTTCATACCTGTCGGCTGTCTTGTCGTCACTCGGCAGGAGAGCGGCTTGTCGCTTGAACGCTGGTCTATAGAGGAAATTCGAGATTGGAAAGTGTTCGTGTTGGAGGCTTCACCAGAAAGCCTCAATGCTAAGACTCTTCCTTACGACATTCAAGCATCCCTGCTCAATACAACCAAATTGAAGCGTTTCTCGAGCCTATTTCTCGCCTTGTGGATCAAACTTGAATTCTGTGTCCAGCACAAATCACCAGAATTTGGCACTGTTCGGGTGTATTTTCTCCCAGATGATGTGTTACGTAGTGTTGTCGATCGCTCGAGTTCATACCTACAAAAGGTCAGATTGACCATCTTCGACGAGATCAGCTACTCAAATGAGGTTTGGAATGGGGAGAGTCACCTGCAACACATCAGCAGACTGCCGTTGTTTGTTGGCGAGGAACAGCGAGCTGGAACAGATACTGATGTTTCCCTGTTACAACTCTTCAACGAGATACCTTCTCCATCTCCGGCTGCCGAGTCGATCAATGACCCATACTCTAAAGAAGTCATGTACAATCTACTACAGAGTAACGTTGCTGGACTCAAGACGAAATTGTATCCCTACCAGAGAAGGTCCGCAGCGCTGATGCTGCAGAAAGAAGTACAGCCAGGCAACGTTCTCGATCCTCGTCTACTTCAAGTTCTAGACCAGCATGGTGCAAGCTGGTTCCTAGACCCTGTTACAGGAACCATACTCAGGGAACCGAGATACTACGATGGTGTTTCTGGTGGTATTCTTGCTGAGCAGATGGGCTCCGGCAAAACCCTCATGTGCCTAGCCCTCATTCTTGCAACAAAGACGCTTCCCACTCAGCCACCGGAGCATTATCGATCTGGCGACGTGCCTATAAGAAGAGCTCTTGCACCCTTAGCCGAGATGGCGGCGTCTTGTGCCACCAGAAATGCAGTGCCCTGGAAACCGTACTTTGACCTCTGCAAGGTACAATCAGGTGAAGAGTACAGCCAGTGCATCGAAGCCCTCGAGCGAAATCCTGGCTACTACCTTCTGCCTCTAGCTGAACCTCGCAGAGTAGGAAGAAGGCCTACTACATTATGCGCCGAACCCCCAAAGAGGAAGATATACTTGAGTAACGGAAGCATTGTTGTCGTGCCAAACAATCTGGTGGCTCAGTGGAAACAAGAAATCTCCAAACACACAGATGGTCTTGAGTTATTTGTGGTGACCAGAGACGATCATTTGCCTCGAGCCAAGGACCTCATCAAGTTCGACTTGATAATCTTCCCTCAGACTCGCTTTGAAGCCATGGTTAAACAAGAAGGTGGGCTCAGCCAAACGCCACTGTGCCATATACATTTCAAGCGGTGCATCGTCGATGAAGGACATAAACTAGGCAACTCCAAGCTCAGCAGTAAAAGCAATCTTCTCATCGGACTCGACTCTTTGCATGTTTCGTCTCGTTGGATCATGACAGGAACCCCCTCACAAGGGTTGTACGGGGTAGACGACTCTCGAGCTTCCGATGGAGTTTCCAAGAATATCGAAAATCATCCTTCTACGGCAAATCCCGACAGCATGGCAAAGTCATCATCTCTTGTGATGGAGAGGAAAGACCTGGAAAGGATCGGATCCATCGCCGCTCTTTATCTGAAAGCACGACCATGGGCCAACACCACCAGGGACGCTGGGGACACGTTGGCTGACTGGACAGTCTACCTGTTATTGCCCAAACACAAGTCAACGAGCCGTGGCCGCTGGGAGTCTCTGGAATCTACCCTGAAATCACTAATCATCAGACATCAGCTTTCGGAGATCAGTACGCTCTTGCCACCAGTCGATGAGAAAGTGGTTGTCTTGGAGGGATCATATCAGGACCAGCTTTCACTCAACATATTCTCCATGATGATTATTTTCAACGCTGTTCAATCTCAACGAACGGATTTGGACTATTTCTTCCATACCAAACAACGCAAGTTTCTACTCGAGCTTGTATACAATTTGAAGCAAGCCAGTTTCTTCGGTGGTTCGTTCTTTGATAAAGAAGATATTTCGAAAGCTGTCCAGACAGCTGAAGAATTCTTGCAGGAACAAAAGGTGCCAATCAGTCTCCAAGATAAGCAACTTCTAGTACAAGCTATCGATGTTGGACACCGAGCCGCGCAGGACAAACTTCGGAGCCTCAGCAACCAGTTCCATGAGATGCCAGTCTCTGTGGAGGGGTTTCCTACGGAGTTTGGTCAGGCATGGTCATTAAATGATGTAGCAGGAGTCGGTACGCTGAGCTCAGCAAGCATGCTATTAGCGCTTCAACGGCTTATTCACAAGGCATCAGGGAAACCCGAAGAGCTGAACTCCCTTCTTAATGGCCATTTAATCCACGAGGGTATGAAACAGAGAGAGAGCATGCTCTCTGATCTGACAGATGATGTTGCACCGAGCCATAACCCCTCGGAAACGCTTGCCGGGAATACGAAATTTGGGAGCGATAATCACCGAAATCTACGCACTCAAAGCGTCAATGGGTTGAAGGCAGGAGAAGCAACTACGGTTGATGGCAGCCTTGGCCCATTGGAGTCGGTGAAAGTGACTGCAACAGTATCTTCAAAGCTATCGTACCTGGTTGATAGCATCATCAAGTATCAAGAAGATGAAAAGATTCTGATATTCTACGAAAACGACAATGTTGCCTGGTATCTTGGTAGCATGCTGGAAGCCGTAGGTTGAAGCACTCATCATGGACAAACGTCGAAGCAACTAACGAAGGGCAGTTACAAATCCAACATCTCATCTACGCAAAAGGTATCACAACAGAGAGAAGGGCACAATACGTCAACACGTTCCATCACAACCCAAAGTTCAGGTAACCTCTTTCTCCTCACCAGCTTAGTGGCCGTTGCTCATACATACCAGAGTTCTGTTGATGGACATTACGCAAGCCGCCTTTGGACTCGACATGAGGGAGGCCTCGAGGATCTACTTTATCAATCCGGTTCTCAACCCCCAAGTTGAGGCGCAGGCAATTGGGCGAGTGAGACGAATCAGCCAGCAAAAGCCAGTTTCGGTTGAGACGCTGGTTCTGAAAAACAGTGTTGATGAAGTGATCTTGGAGCGGAAAAAGCACATGACACAAGCAGAACACCGCAACGTCAAGTCAATTCTGGACGTTCGGCCTATCTATGATTGGATCAAGAATGCCAGCATCATCCCATTGGCAGATGGCGAAGTAGACTTGACGAGCCAGATGACGAGGCTCAGTGTGCCGCAATACGTGTTCGGGAGAGGATTTGGACGCACGACGCATCCTGACGATGGCCTTGTGTTGGATGGCATGACAGAGGCGAAAGACGGTGTGGCAGATGACTGGCCTGGTCGGGGGTCTGGCCCAAGGCCTGGGAACGAATTGAAGAGAGAACATGGGATTGGGCCTGGTGCAAGTGATGAAGGGCAAAGTGGTAACATTGAATGTATTAATATAGATAAGCGAAATCTGGCCACACGTCCGGCCAGAAGGGTCCGGTTCAGTGCTGGGTCGGATGAGGAGTGAGGGTGCAATAATATCAAGATGGGACGAATGCCTGACTAGTTACCTACTACTACTAGTCTAGTAATCTAGCCAGGCAACGAGGGTAGCTACCCGCTCGCCATGCAGCGCTACGGGCTGGAATTTGTAGGATTGAGGATGGCGCGGTCTCTGTACCTGAGTGGTTCTCATGCCAAGTTGGTAGTGATTGTCAGTTGGGGAGGCTAAGTTTCAGGACCCAGTCTTAAACTTGGTAGAGTGAGGGGAAAGTTTATTTGGAGTCTGGCGTCACCGGAAGAGCCCTTGGAGGCTTGGGTAAAGGATCTCTTTGGCTGGGCACAATCCCTGGTAAGGAAAGTTTAGAGATAAGTTGGCATAGCGACAAAACATGGGTGGGACATGATGCAAATCGGCCAATGAAGAAAAGTTGAATCAAAATGATGAGAAAATGACATGTGTAACAAATCCAGTTGTGGAGAAGACTAACAAGTGACGGTTCCATGCACGACACATTGACATTGTCGAGCCTTGGTTAACTTGGTCTGGAGTGTTCAACTGACTTGGACTGTAGGAAGGCAAGAGACACGATGAACAGGTAGAGAGAAGTGTTGGGGATTGTGGCGTGTACGAACACTGTCGGCTCATCGATATCAATTTCGGAGAGGTCATGGACACCCTGCAGTTGCTGGAGATTATCACCATGTGGACAGCATCGGCCTGGCTCGTTATGGGGTAATGAACCGTGAAGGGCAAGGATACTGGTCAAGGTCTAACAATAGATCCAGGTTCTCCCTGCTCTCCGCATCGATTCGAGGAGTTGAGGTCGAGGAGGCAACAAGGGAGGCGTTCCCTGCTCGGATCTACTATGTATGCAGCCAGATCCCTAGTCGTGCTGGGTATGCATGATCATGGATATTGATGCTGATGTGCCATTGTTTATTGTTACATAAATGGTGAGGAGATGGTATTATTATTCTTCTTCTTCTTGATGATGTTGATGATGTTGATGATGATGATGATGATGAAGAAACCATCTATTTGCGTTATTCAATTCATCATGAACTGATGTCGAGAGATGGATAAATCAGAGGGCTGTCAAAGCACATGGAAAAGGAAAAGAATGATTCTTCTCAGGCAAGCTGTGTTTACCCATGTCTATCTGTATTCCCGATTTGGCACACTCAACTTGATAGCCGTGATTAGAGAGAATGATGGCAAAGCTAATAATGGATTAGCTCCAAAAGTCCATGCTAGTTTACAGCGTACAGCGAGTGGTTCTTAACAAACCTGTTCCCTCCATGCTAGTAGGTATTGTCTGAAACTCTTGGTTTGTTATGAGCCACCTAAAACAAGAAAGAAGAAGCAAGTGCATAGGTGGGAGTAACAGGGAAGGAACCGCAAGAACAGAAGTCGTAAGGCGTTCTGAAATCACGAACAGGGACAATCCCCTTTCCTCTTTCTCTCTCTCTTTCTTCCTCTCTACATAGTACTTACCTGTACATACATCCCCGAGATTTTGTATGGGTCGATCGACCGATTTCAGTGACGAGAACTTTGTTTATCCACGACCTCGGCCTTTTACTCTGTCTGTCCCCGTCGTCCAACGGTCAGTCTAACCCCACAACCTTTTCACCTTTCTTGCTACGCCTCTTGAATTATGAAAGCCGCCGTCAAGAGACGGGGTTTAACAATGGGATGATAGTCTACTCATTAGTACCCATTTAACTAACTTTTTTCTCTTCTTTATCCTCCAGCCTTTTTCGGAGAGTTGCCTTTCACCTAGACAACGCGACCCGAACAAACAACAAGCGACGATTCAAAGAGAAGAGGAAGAGGTGATTTTAAACAACTATCCTCACAAGATATATTTGTTTCTTTCCTATCTTTTTTCCTCTTCTTTACAAGCAAGACGTACGAGAACGTTGGTCTATGTTCGAAAGATTGTGTCATAAGGACCATGAGACTTTGTTGAGCAATACTGGTGTTTATTATTACTCTGTTGTATTCGTTCGAAGATTAGGGGTATTTTCTTCGTCTTCTTCTTCTTTCTTTCACTTCATCTATCTTTTTCTTTCATTTACCTTATTCTCTTCTTCGCTCCTTGTCGATCTCTGTCTAGAACATCGTCCACCACTTCTTCCATCACCCTTGTTGAACGGGAAACTCGATCCGACCCATTCACACCCTCCCTACTGATCTCGACAACATCCGCCATGTTCGAGGTTCCACATCATCACCATGGCCAAGACTTCAAACGCTACTTTTCACCCGGGCGAAGCTCTATGTCGGCCGTCGAGGACAAGAGAGCTGAGGAGTTTCGGAGACATGTCTGGGCCGTTACTATGATTGATGAGGATCCTTTGGCTGGGAGTCGAGCTCCGAAATTGGTCGGAGACGATGTGTAAGTTTCCACCAATGTTAATGAATGTTCCCTTTTGTCGCCCTTGACACCAAGACACTTTCCCCCTTCATCCCTCCAATGTTGCCGCGACAGACAAAGTTTGTCCAGTCACCGAGACCAGAGTTGGGTATTCAATCCTCGGCACTACTTCTGTACCCTCCAAAGGGGTACCATGTCTCACTATAGTACCCATAACCCCCTCCGGATCATCTCACGACGGGTTTGACAGCACTTAGCCACGCAGTCTATCAAAACCATGTCGTGCATCTCGAGCTTCCCTAGAAATTACTAGTCCATAATGTTCCCGTCGTCTAGTGGCGCTATTGCACTAAGAGAAAGGTTCGCCAACAACAAGGATCGTGGCAACCTCGCACTACAACGCCTCTATTGCCGCCTTTAGACCAAACACTCTCACGCAAGAGGAGCGAGAGCCAAGACCTGGGCTTGGGCCTTTGCATACGTCAGAACTTATCTAGACGCCAACTATGAAGCCCCGAGTGTGCCTAGCTGTTCACGTCGAGACGCCTTGGCTTGGGGGAGTGTTTGGATGAAAAGTTGTGTCTGTCTGTTTATGTCACTGTTTTGACCTTTTGCATCCTATCCTCCCTCGCTCCTTCCCTCTCTTCTTCCCTCTCTTCCACCATCTGTGAACTTGACCCTTGCTGACAAGTCCTGTCGTTGATCGCTAACAGTCGTCCTGGACCCAACAAGTTGAGATCAAAGAGAGCATCTGCCCACGCATACCTCGGACCACCACCAGTAGTACGAGGTGATGAGATCAGGGCCATCAATGAACCAAGCATCGAGGTCATTATGAAGGAATCAACTGTCACAGCACAGTCAATGCACCCGCCCTCGTTTGGCCTCCCTATAGACCCGTATTCCATCAGGGACGAAGTCATCAACCCAAAGCCCGAACGCACCGCCTCCCAACCGACCATACCTTGCGCATCATATCCATCACAACCAGTCTATTATGAGCTCGAAGCCCCGGCTCCCGGCGCAATCAGAATGGCAGATGCAGTTCCTGCTCTGATGCTCAACCGTCCCCGAAGTCTCTTTAATAACCGCACCATGACCGCACCGACCCTTCACTCGCGAGACGCTAACGGCAACATCAACTCATCACGAAGTACTGCCAATTGGACAAACAGAACAACCGCCGGTATGCCGGCACAATGGCGACCCGAATACATGTACCAGCGACCGATTCCCATAAGAACAAAATCCTCTCGTCGAGCAGTCCTGCAGCCCAACGAGCTCTTTTCAAAGCTACCCGCCGAGATCCTCTCCCTCATCCTGCAGCAACTCCAGAACCTCCATCTTGGCTATAAAAGCACAAGTTGTGCGACGTGCTGGATGCGCGACGCGTGTAGCCTCTGTGTGACTTGTTCAAGATGGCACAAGCCCGCTCGGGAAGCCCTGTGAGTGAAAAACACCCCCCTTCCCCTTCGGAAGCCACCCCGTCCTCTGGGATGTAAAAGAAAATAGAAACCCTCTCATCCCTAACTCCTGGGCCTTTTGCCTCCCCGAGTGGCGTTAGACTAACAGACTGGATCTCCCCAGGTACGGCAACATTCTGCTCGTGGGCCCAGACTCGGCCACTCGCAAAAAGAAGTTGAAGCTCTCGCAAGGATGTCGAGTCATTATGCTTCGTCGCACCCTGCGCGCGAACCCGTTGCTTGCCGCCATCGTTCGCCATCTCAAGGTCCCCGCCCCGGAGTTTGCTGCCTCGTCGGCCTTTGCTGCCAAGGGTGCGATACCCGGCGTCAACGACTATGACGCCCTAGTAGCATCGTTGGTCATGGCCTGCCCCAACTTGGAGAGTCTGGTTGGCCTGAATACGACTTACGATCACTCTTTTAGGAGGATCTTCCACGCGCTGGCCACAAGGTCGAATCTCAAGGATGTGAGCTGGCTGATCCAGGCGTCACCCCATCAGAAGCAACAGCGCATCCAGGCCAGCACACAGCAGCTCGGTCTGGTCATGCCGGGGGAGCTTCGACCGTACCAGGAGCTGGCTTTTCTGGAGCAACATCAAAACTGGTCCCGTTTAGAGTCCCTCACTATTCACTGCCTCCCCGGCGCAACACTAACACCCGAGAGCCTCCTCACTTCCACCCTCGACTATCTCCCCGCGCTCAAGCATCTTCACCTCTGCAACGTTCCTCCCAACGGATTCAACGACGCGAACCTTCTCGCCCTCCCGCCGCTACACACCCTGACCCTATCTCACATCGGCGGCATCACTTCCGGCGGCCTCTCAGCCTTCGCGACACGAGTTTCCAGCCTGTCCCTGCGTAAGCTCACTCTACGCCACACCCCCTTGACATCCCTCGCCGCCCTCGCCCGCATCCTCTCCAACCTTGGCACTCTCGACGTCTTCTCGCTCGTCCAGGCCTTCCCGCCCAGCATGCCAGACGACGACACTTTTGCTCTCTGGATGATGCCCTACCTGGCGTCGAGCAGCGTTCGGAAACTCCACTGGGACATCACCAGCCACGCCTCGTGTGCCAGCGTGGCCGACGACATTCTCGCCAGGAGTATCGGAGCCGGGGGGTTCCCGGCGCTTCGGGTGATACGCGTGCTCAACGATCCCGATGGTATTTTCCAGGACCTGTGCTATCCCGTCGAGAGGCTTGACCTTCACACCGATCGCTTCCGACACATCGACGACACAAGCAGTCCCGCATCCCCTACGAAGTTCTTCTTCAAATCCTCCTCGACAAACAACACCTCTCCGCTCCCCTCACCTCGAACACCCCAACAGCATTCCCCACTGAACAACGCTCGCCATCCGCCCTACACATCCCTCCATACCGCCCGCCTCGCCGCCCAGGCTCGTCTCGAAGCGGCACACGCCCGTCCCCGCTTCACCGTCAACGTGACGGACGAAGACGGCATAACGACCGATACGTTCGGCCTGGCGGGATTCATCGGCGAACCCGGCAGTAAGATCAGGTACCACCTCCTCCCCGACGACGGGAGCTCCGACGACAAGGGCGGTCTAGTGGACGTGCGGGACCTAGATGGCGACGCCGGCGAGAGTCTGGCAGGGGGAAAAGTCGGATGCGATGGAAGGTGGAATGCAAGGGAGGGCGTTGTAACGGATCGTAAGGAGAAGGAAAGATGGTATCATACTGAGAGGGGACGGTGGACAAGAATGAGGCTATAGAGGGTCTACACTGGTGTTTTTCTAATGATTTTGACGGCCTAGTATCTATGTACGGAATGCATCGGGATGGGAACTTCGGCATGATTTGGAGTTTCTTGAATATTTTTTTTAAACAGGTGGTTTACACATGGGCACGCAGAAAGGCACAAAAGATTGAAAGCGCATGCGCAGGAAATAGTGTAATATAGAACAAGACATGTACGCTTGAATTTCAAAAGGATACAATGACATACAAGACCATTCAATTAATTCTTCTGTCCGTTAAGACACCTTTTCTATCCATTATGTTTCTAATAACCCAGCTACATCCTCAAATGTAGATTAAAAATTTGTCCAAAATCTCATGCTTAAATCGTAAAAAGGTGATATGTTTTTGTTAGATGTTTGTTACTCCTCCTGACATCCTGCGAGACAAGACAATGCAATGATTTTATCCAGAAATGACAGCCAACCTCAACCCCAGAGGTATTATGTAGAAATGAAGAGTCATTGTTTCAGTACCCAACTGAAGAACGAGATGGCAGAACCCGTACAGAATGTGTGAGTCGAATACCCAAAAGACGCAGACAGCGAGCGAGGGTAAACCCTCTAGAAGAAACCCTTCTTCTTCTTTGGAGAGGGTTTCTTGCCCTCGCTGCCACCCAGGATGTCGTCGAAAGTTACACCAGACGTTGCCGCTTCTGGGGGTGAGTCTTGCTGCCGGCTCATATGACTAGGGTAGTTGTTGAGGTTACCCAAGGATGCCAGATTACCCATCGACGAGTTTCGGGAGCCAGCAAGCATGAGACTGGCAGGTCGTCCACCGAGGGAGCTGCTGCGTTCTCCAAAAGGGCTAGGGGGCGGAAGCGGCACAGGTTCCAGGCCAAGTGCGATACTCGATCTCCAGGCTTGGTTGGCTCGGCTTCCGTGGGGTGACTGCGTTCGAGGACGAAGTGCAACTTGAGGGCCTCCAAGGGGTGGCGAGGGCGTAGAGGGTCCTCCCATGTTAGGTGAGCCGGAAATGAAATCATCGCCAGTAGGGAACATGGAACGAGGAGGCTCCAGGGGCGACAGAGGAGGTTCGGTAGAAATTGCAAGACTCTGGCCATTACCCTCCTCCCACTGTTTAGCGGCAAGCCAGCAGTGACTTCGATGATATGTAGCCTCGACACTAAAGAGAACTGCATCGGTTGACAGCTCGACGAGGCCACCACCGCCTGCAACTTCGTACCACATCTTCTTCACTTGACGGTCTCCAACCCACGGAGGGTTGCCGTGAGGGGGCTCGCAGAGGAAGTACTCGACGCCCTCGGTGAAAGCGATGCCGGGCGCATCCACAACCAGAACAGGCAGGGATTGGATTACGGTGTAGAGAAACAGCCAGTAACCAATTCGCTGATCAGCCATGTCTTGTGGTGGCTTGCCCCTTGCCTCTCGGAGCTCAAAGTCCTTGAACTGTTCCAAGAACGGAACCTCGATGGCGTTGGTATCGTAGTTGTACGCCTTGTTCAAGAGAAGGATAAGTTCGTGTTCCTTGATGTTCTTGTCGAACTTAGCCTGCTTCTTGGTCGAGAGCTCATAATAATTCTCCTGGATGGTGGCTGGAGTGGGCAGTTGGGGGCAATCGTAGGGAATGGGTGGCAGCACAGGCGGCTTCGAACGATCGAACTCGGACATGATGTTTCGGAGAGCGGACATGATCATCTTGTCAGCCTCGTCGGATAGGGCTGGAACCTCATCCATGATTCTTGACGTTCGGTTCGTGCGGTCCACAAGCAAGTCATAGAGAGCGCACATATCCGAGTACAAGACCTTGAGCACTAGCCGATTGAGACCACTCTCGGTGAACGAGTTCTTCTTGCTGCTAGCTTTGGGGGGCCAGTTGCCCAATGTTTGTTTGTAGTTGCCAAGAACAAACTGCCGCATCCTGTTGAACGAGTTCTTCCAAATCTTGAAGCGAACCTGTCGCAACTCGGCACTTGATGTTGAATTGGCGATACCAGAGAAGATGGCGGGAAACTCAAACTGTTCCAGATGGCTGTTGGCAACGTGCTGTCGATTGGCGAGGTCAAGATGGGCCCTCTCGAGTCCTTGGCGAGTGTGAGGTGAAAGCTGCTGGAATAATGGTAGTCGGAGATCCATGATGGCGGAATATTTACCAGCAGCATGGGCGAACGCTTCGTTGTATAGTTCGATAGATCGCATGCGCTCACCGAGAATGAGCGACTCAATGGTCTTCTCCCTACTATGGCGGCAGTCCGCAAGAGCGTTCTGGTCCATGTAGAAGCCGAAGCTGAGATCAACAGCATCGCCAAAGGTCGTTCCATCGAAGTTTGTGAAGCCAAATTCCTCCAAAAGAGACGAAATCTGCAATACGGCATGGAAATTTCTTGGGCGAGTCTTGGTAGCGACCAAAGGCTGCCCGGTCAAGAGGGCAAACAAGTTTCTAATGGCAATCAACCGCTCCACATCAGGTCGCCCAGTTGGGGCTGCAACCGCAAGCTGATCAGAGGCAGCTGGGGGTGCTGTGGGCAGATAGAGCCGTAATTCGTCCGAGTAATCGACGATCGGTGGAGAGTTGGGAGGGGAGATGAACCTAGCATCTTCGGCGGTGAGACTGCCGCGACCTGTAAAGCTACGAGCTCGGCTGCGGCCTACAGGACTATCACGCTCGGACTGAATGAGATCGTTGAAGATGTAAGATGAGCTGACGGTAAACTCTGGGACCTTGAAAGACGGCCCGTGGCCGCTACCCTTGGGGTACAGGTACACAAAGACAGTCCCACCTTCATTCCAGAGCTCGGGAACCTAAATGAAACGTTGGTCAACTCTAAACATGGCCGAGGGGTAACATGCCGAGACCTACCTTTTCGCCGTTTTTGAGAAACGTCGTATTGTACTCAGTTTGCGCATCATCCGACAAAACCCAAGCATTCGTGATATTGGTATTTGTGACCTCAATCGAGTTGGAGCGGGATTGGCTTCCCGGAAGCCAGCTTCGTCGCAGGCGGCCACGCGTGGGACTCTGGTTCAACTCACCCTTGGAAGAGCCAGGGCGAATGGTGAGAGGCGCTGAAGCCACACGGCTGTTGCTACGGCTGTTGGGCTGCGATGGAACCTGAGCGGATGATGAGCGGCGGCCGCGATCGGGAATGGGGGAAGTCTGCCGAGACTTGAGGGCCTGGATGCTGAGGTCGCCGGTGGAATGTAATTGAAGAGAGCCGCTTCTTCGTCTAGCATCGGGATTCCCCTTGCGAAGCTTCTTGCTCGGTGAGGCCTGAGGCGGCGGAACCGGAGGAGGATCTGTCGGCTCTGGGATATTGACGACAGACTGCTGCACAACAGGGGAGGGGGGAATGGGGTCCATGATCTGAGGATTTCCAGCGGATTGAGAGAAATCGAAGGCAGTGCTCTCTTCAAGAGGGGGAAATGTCGCAACGTTGGGCGGGAAGCCGTTGGAGGGGTACATTTTGGTGGGCGATGATTGAACAATGCCGTCCTGGTTATCGCCCGTCATGCGAACGGTGGACTCAACAATACTCGAGGTAGTAGATGAAGTGCCTTCGTCGATGGAAGTAGCGGCAGTGGCGGTAGTTGTAGACGTGGTCGTCGTGGTGTTAGCCGTGTTGGTGGGAGATGTAGAGGATTTAGTAGGGACCGATGAGGAAGTTGTAGTGGAGGCGGGAGCAGCTACTGGAGTGTTTGAAGAAGGCTGCGTGAACTGCTTTGGAGGGGTGTTGGTGGCCGAATCTGACGGCAACATGAGCGAGGGGAGAAGCGAGGATAGTCGGTCACCCCAGAACCTGGATTTCCTGTTTTCCTTTGAACGCAGCTGTGGTTGGGACTGCGAGACAGGGATGTTTGGGGTCGAGCCCGAAGAGGAATTGGTTGTTTGCCTGGCAGGCATCTGAGCTGGAGACTCCATTTGACGGTCTGAGGAACGGGACAAAGCATCAATATCAGTGTCGTCGCGAGGTCGTACGTCTTCTCGGGGTGCCGGACTGAGCAAGGACAGGCTGGAAAGAGCAGAGGTAGATGCAGCGCCGGGTCTTCGCAGCTGGGACAGGTTGATAGTGTTAGCTTTGTGCCAAGCCCTATTATCGGGGTCGTTTGTAGAGGTTCTGGTAGAGCCGTTTGTAGATGAAGATGTGCTGGCGTTGGCTTTAGAATTGGAGGCCGGTGCGGGTTTGGGAATGGTCTTCTTTTTACCACCAGAAGCTGTAGACGATGTGTCGGGGTCCGTGTTTGACCGAAAAATCGATGGGACAAGTGAATGCCGGCGGAAAGATTTGCTCGACGTCATTTTGGGAATGGGGCCAACAAGGCCGGTCGATTTCTGATGGTGGACAGTGGGATGGTAGGGGTCGACGCCGGTGACCGTTGGCGTCGAGCAGAAAATGGGTTCAGCGTTGCATACAGCCGAGAAGAAGTGATGCTAATAATGGAAGCCTATCCGAGAGGACGAGATCGGTGGTTTATAGTACTTATAGATAGCTAGAGGTGGCGATTGCCCTGAGCAAGAGTCGTGCCTGCTTTTGAATCAAATGCAAATGCGTTGCAATGCCGGGCAAAGCAAGAGCAAGGCAAAAACTAATTGATTAGGTAGAGCAAGAGCCTGGCTGGGCAAGAACAGCTTGCAAAGGAGGGGGGTTCCTAAAAAAAGATTCTGGGCGGGTCTCGCAGGGACGTGTCGGCCGTTGTATGTCCGCTCGAGTTATCGTGAAGACGTTTACAGCAGCGCTTGTAGGGACGAAGAAGAGAAAAAGATGAAAAGAGAAACGGCCATCATTGGAAGAAGAAGAAAAGGACCAGCACAGATCAGCAAGTGCATACACAGTATTTACTCGCTTCTCGCTTCTCCTCGTTCGTCTACTCTTCGTAGCTGTGTGTCAGATCTACTAGGACGGGTCTTCCCTATGCCAGGACAAGCCCCCTTTGAAAGAGAAGAAGGAATAAAAGAGGGACTTCAGTAGGAGAAACATCATTCCTCAATGCTACTGCTGGCTGGCTGATAGGTTGGGGGGTTGAGACTGACTGGAGAAGGGCCTCAGGTTCACTGTGTTCACGCCCAAGTCCGCATCGAAAGAACGAAAGAGGCCGTTTTGTCCAGTAGTACCTTTTTCCCCCTTCTTCGTGTGCTACTTTTGGAAATATGCCGCCATCTCTGCAAGTCTGAACGAACGGGGGAGCATCTTGGGGAGCATCAATCGTTAGCCCAGGCTGAGGGGTGGCTGTGGAAAATGGCCTCGGGGGCTCGGGGCTTGGGGTTATTTGAGTGGAGTAGCGATGACGTTAGTCTCCAGGTTGTTGTTTTTCGGTTTTTTTTTTCTTTTTTTGTTCTCACTGTACTCCCTCATCGTATTTTCTGTCCTAGGTGGATGGAGGCACTAGGCTGCTGTTTGTTTAAGCAAGGAGTTGTGCCGTATTTTTCTTAATAAACTGAGAAAGGTTGAATGTGGCATCAATGGATTAGAAACAGGCATTGATGAAAAAAGAACCATGTGCTGCCATTATGTATCTCTCGTGCAAGTGAAAAGACCTATTCTTCCGGACTAATGTGGTACAACAATCACATTGTGTGTCCATCTCACCAAACCTACCTCCTGTGCAGACTGGGCCATGACCCAGGGTTGTGTAATAACAGTCGACCGGGACCTCCAGAGGTAATCCGTGAAACAGTTGTCTAAGATGTATCGAATGTCTCACCTCTACAACCCAGCTGAGCTAGGCCAAGGCTTGTCATAATGCTGGGGCCCTCTTCACCTCGAGCTCATCAAGATTGGCATCCTTTTTTTGTTCTTTTTTCCTGTCTGCCACTGTCATGAGAGTCCGTAGAATTGGGAAATAAGGCAGACAAGGCAGATCCAGCGGGTCCTACTTTTATTTGGTGTCTTGGTCTAAGCTCTTCTCTAGGCTATCCTACTCATCACGGTTCTCAGGACAGAGGAGCGATTCTGCCCAAATGAGTGACAAAGTGGAGAAGGCATAATAAGCAGCACGGGTGGTGTAAAAAGTGGTGAAACACGCCATTCGATAAACAGTATGTGAGGGAGAGCCGGAACAATCGGAGAGTTCTGAGGGGGAAGTAACATGAGTGACCGGGTGAGTATTTGCACTGTCCCCCTTGCTGGGTCAACTTGGAATTCCATAATAATAATCAACAAGTCCTGGAGGTCGCTGAAAGGGTTTGCCGTCGAAAACTGTTCCGCCGTCGCTGGATGGTTCCATAGTGGTGCAAATATCTGATAATTAGATCTGCCTTAGGTACTAAAGCAAGTAGAAAATTATAGGGTGGCAGTAGTTTAACTCAACATATGAAGTTTCTTACACAGTCATTGCTCAACACAACGGCTGAATGTCCTGCCTACACGAAGGGTAGGCAAGCATTGCATACTCATTTACTCAGGAGCAAATCCTCCATTCTTTACAACTAATAATCTTGACGATAACATTTCCTCACTGGGTTGACTTTGAGCCATAAGCATCAGGGGCAATGCCAAACCAGACCTGACCCAAGCTTTTCTCTGTTCCAGGAGCTGGCTAGGCGAGGCTTGGCCCTTGTTCGTAGAGCGCAACAAGCCACGGTTATGACGAGAGCGGAAAGCAGAATGCACAATCGCAATCTCTAGTTGTAGTAGTATGTTGAAATTTTTGGAGTGGGTCCTGGGTTTTCTTGGCCTGGGGCTGAGACGTGGATGTTTTTATACCCAGAACCTGTATTCATCAGGTGCCAAGATCCAGCTAAGGGCACCTACTATAAAATCTCCAGTCGATACAAGCTAGTACACACAGGGGCCTCGAAAGCCAATCGTCAACCCCATGTGTGTTGTCGTTACTGCTGTGGAGGTTAGACACTCCTCCGTAATCTACCCGAAAACCGCCACATCCCGAAACCCCTGCTTCGCGACCGTGACGTTGTCACCGTTGGCTACGAATTCGTCATCCGATCTACGTTTTGTCTACCACGCAACAGGCCAGTAAATGTCAGACTGACTGTCACCTCTTCTCAAGGCTTCTAGGCAACATTCGCTGCATCTTATCGGGTTCATCATCGACACGGAACCGCCGCCACCACCATTCGTACGGTTGGGGGTTTCGTGGGGAAGTCGATGGCTCGTTATCAATCTTGACTCACTAGCCTCGCCATCTTTCATTATCATTCTGTGCAGTTTCAGTGTGGTAAGCAGCAGCAAGAGTAGCAACACTATCATGTAGTAATATATCTGGCTTATACGTCAGCAAATTGCACTGCTCATGTGTAGAGCTCCCATTGCGGTAACAATCCTCGACTCTTCTTTCGTCGCCTCTCCCATGGAAATACACCCTGTTAATTTCTCCCTCCAAGACCTTGTCACATAATGCTAAACGTAGCAGGCATGGACAATTCTATGAGCGAACAAAGACAATAAATAAAATTAGTAAGTTTAAATCGCCTCAGCATGATTTACGAGAGACCATGCTGCTAGTTGATTCATGTTTGACAACTGATTCCGGGTTTCCAGATGTTATGAATTATTTCTTAATTGATTTGAGACGAGAAGTACTGTTTGCAGCTCGTATCCGTCTCGTACTCCATAATAATACTTGAGTCCCCAAAATGGCCAACGCTTGAAAGCGGGTTCTGCGTTTGAAGGTCAAAAAGATGGTTCATCGGACGTTTACGAGGTTTTTTTTTTTTTTTTGGGCCTTGTAGGACCCTGCATTCGAGACATTGCAGGCCTTGAGGGACTCTTTTCGTTCATATGAGGAACTTGGGAGCGTGATCGTCACTTTGTCGTACGTGACTCTTGTCAACAAGGCTTCGTACAATGGGGTTCTTGGCGGTAGGTCGATTTTTATAACCTGAAACGAGGGAAAAGGAGAAGGGCGAGAAGGAATGGGCGATCACTTCGTTAGAAACTCGCACCAAGGATGACTCTCTGGAAACGACCCGCTTTAGATCTGCAATTCCATCGGCTCACCCCTTGAAGACCCTGCCTGGCTGCCTAGTGAGTCGAGCGTATGTGGACGAATTATGGTTTGAGCAGAAGATGATGGTGACGGCGTTGATCCCCAAAGGAAGGGGCTTAGCAGTGCAAAAGCAGGACAAAATTGGACTCCAAAGCATTGGCAGAAAGTCGTGCCTGGCATACCCTGGTTTTGGAACCTTGGTTGATGTGTAATGTTAGGAGCTCCTAACAACGGGTATACGTGCCGCTCTCCCAACGTTTCGGTGTAATAAATAGAACGGTATACGCAGTTAACGGGGTTAAGTAATGCAGCGCAACCCTGAAAAAGGGTCTACCGGTATCTTAACCATCAGGTCGGTGCACTTCGTTAGTTGTTTGAATCTGTCAACATTGGCACTCGTGTTAAGAGTTAGACTTAATATTTACCTATAGCTCGACAGGCAGTATTTTTTTTTTGTTAAACGCGGGCCTTTGACACAACACTCTCGACACGTACCCTTGTCACCCAACATCCCCAATCTACCGAGACAGCTTCCAGTTGTCTCTGGGAACTTGCACCTGAAGCTGGGGATAGATGCATGCATGCTTGGCTTTGGCCGTGATCTAGACTTTCTGGGAGCAAGTCTTCAGTATGAACAAACTCTTGTTTCATAAATCTCACTTGTCGTTACATTGAGTGGAAGCCCATGCCAATGTTATCGTTAAGTCAGTATTTGATACCATATTCCCAGATTTAAGTAGTCGAATTCAATACCTTATTCCACATCAGTTATAATATTGGTAGGGAGGGTCATGCCTTCCCTATTCCCCTCTCACCGAGCTCATTGAAAAATCTGGGGTTTGATTGGTGCTTTCTTTCCAGACCCACATGTAAATGAGTCTGATAACCAAGACCTGATTGTTTGGTACAGCATAGTATCTCTCAAAGGATAGCGGAAACATCACCACTTGATTTGATTCAATCCACAGAACCTCTAATGTCAAATTCCTTCGATTTATGGCAATGAACTCGAACTTATCATCGGCCACTCCCAGTGCCACTACTTCCGATGAAGATGTCGATCTGTCAGTATGGCTGAACTTGAATGAACTGTGTCATGACTTCTTCATCCCCGTCACTGATGGCCCTGAGGCGACTTCTATTCCTGTTAACGATATAAATACAACAAAATTACTTTCCACTGCTCAGAATCTACCCCTGCAGGGAAACGAGGATACAGATATCCAGCCACAACTTACAGCTCAGGCTGTGCGTCCTCCGTCTAAGGACTCTGGTCGTAACGTCAATATTCCTCAATACTCTGTCATTTGTTTTCCTTCAAACCCCTCCAAACCAAAGGGTATTAAAAAGAAGAGGAAGGACTTTGACGAGAGGAGACGTCTCGAAGTTGCTCAGGTCCGTAGAGCTGGGGCATGCTTTCGATGTAAAGTTCGGAGAATATCGGTGCGTTACCCACCAGGTTATTAGACTGGAGCACATCGAGTGGTATAGTCTAATATCCTGGCAAACATAGTGCGGAATTGGAGAGCCTTGCCATGCATGCGAGAGAGCTGCTGGTACTCTTGGTCCTCAATTATGTATACGAGAGAAGTTGACCAAGATGAGGTTCAGTGCAGGAGGTGATACCTACCAAGACGCAACAGACGAGAGCTCAACTGGCTGACCATGTTCTAGATCTGCATTACATTGATTATACTGCTCGCCTACTTGACCAAGAGCTTGTTGCTGGAACCACACATCTGGGTCCTCCACGAACCGTCTCCCTGTCTATGGACTATACTGACAACCCTATCCTCACCGTCCAAGTCCAGGATTACTATGGTAGTCAGTCACCACCTTGGCAATGCTGCTGGGTTGTCATGAATCAAGTTGATGGCATAATCGAGCTCCACAGAGAGGAGAGTGCACGCTATGCGCTTCCACAGCTGCTTCCTTCCGAGACTTTGGTTGACTGGGTTGAGAATATTATAGGGCATCAAGAGACGAGATGCATTGGCTTCCAGCAAGCGGTAGATGCTTTCGTCATGAAATACAGCAAGTCTTCTGCTTCTCTACCCATGGTAACCATCCTAAACTTGAATATTTTCTAGTACCACTGACCTTGTCTAGCACGATTTCGTCCGCAAGGTTCATAAGCTCAACTGCCTTACCAAGATCCGCTTGGGCCTTGTTCTTTGTGTTGATCAAGATGGCAGCACTACTGCACCATCTTGCGCATTGCACACTCAATTTGGCCAAATATCCAAGAATGCCTCTGAGCCCCTTGAGAAGACACTTCTTGACGAGTTGGAGAAACTAGTCTTTGGGTCCGCTGGTATTGGGCCCTCCAACGGCATAGCACTTTGGGCCAGCCTTTGGTGCCTCGTTCTTATGTATCGCAAATTGGTCCGGTCCTACATTGCGTTCCAGCAGTTTCCATGCCATGTTCCGGACGACTACAGCGGGTTCCCTGAGTGCAAGCTGGAAGCAGGGACGCACTTCTATCACTACCTTGTCTCAGTTTACGCGGCGTTGTTTCGAGTGACTAGTCCATTGTACTCAGACTTTCGGATAGCGACTACTCGCAAACTTCTCGGCAACGACGAGTCGCTCGTGCAAGCTTTCATGAATCTGCGCACTGAAAGTTTCTATTTCCGTAATTTATGAAACCTCCGACCCGCAGAGCCTGTGCTGACTTGGTGGTTAGAAAGGGAGTCTTGTTCGATGGCTTCGCCTGAAGATCAACTACTCCGCCGCATGATTCTGGATCGCGAAGCTTCATTACAACCTAAAAGACTTATGGGCACTTGAAAGGGAAAGAAAAAGAAGTCTTCATACCGCGCCCCAACACTTGGGCGGCATTCTCGCCTATGTTCTGGCGCGTTGTAGTGGCAGCATACCCTTTTAACTTTTCTGGCGATGACTCACTCGTCCAGCTTGCGGTCACGCCCTCGAGTCTTCAATGGAAAGATTTTAGTCTGTGCCGCACATTTTGCACCGCAAGGTTAGACATGCTTCTGCTTCTAGTTAGTTGAGAGCATGTCTCAGGTCTCTGGCGTAGCATGTTGGGGCCCTCTTGTTCTATCCCAACATCTCCCTATCTCCCTCCGTCTTGGACAAGACCAAGAGAGTATCCTCTGGCTCAACCTCACACACTATGTATTCGGCGCTTGAAGAGTGAGGAAGTATTACTGTCGATATGGTTGTCTTCGATACGAAGCTCTAGGGCTGCGCAATATCAGACATAGCGGTTGCCTGCACTGATCCTGGCCCATTATAGGTCTTTGACGACATTGAAGGAGTCAACAGTAGTGCCACGAGGGTTGACGGCCATGATAGAGCATGAGATAAAAGGGTGGACCGTGGCCGGCGGGAATGTTGCGACAGAATAAAAGCTAATGTCTAATACAATGATGACATTGGCCGATAGTTTATGAATATGTCTGATATCATTTACAAAAGCAAGTCTAAGGTATCTACTCTGGTAAAAAAAATAAAAAAATTCCATCATTGGCAACTCAGATGAAACAAGGGAGTTGTTGAAGTATGGTATAAGAGTATCAAAATGGCGTGGTATGAATGTGAGACCGTAATACCTTAGTAGTTAATAGCTTATGTATCTCTTTGTTTGAGCAGGCACATGGATAGGTATTTATGTTGAGTTTTATGGCATAATTTACCACGTGCCTGCCAAGAAATTAACACTCGCCCGCCCGCACGGGTTGACCCGAAATCTTATTTCAGTCACTCGTTCCTTCTCATTGGTTTCGGTGTAGGAACGAAGGTTGAACGATGAGAGTAAGGATCACAAAGGTCGAAATGACGGTTGTTAGGGTGACAAAGGCTGCAAGGCCCTAGAGCTTTTTATTCTTGTCATTCATAGATGCGTACTTGGTGATTGTTGGCTCTGACTGTCAAGTACGGCCCCTACCTCGCTCAACCCCTTGAAGTGTCAAACACAAACTTGGTTCTATTATACTAAGCCTCTTCAATGGCTGGAACTAGGTCGATTCTTCACAGTCACTCACTGATTACATGCTTTTCAATAGCCAATTGGTGTTATAGGTCTTGTCCCTTGCCAACCTGATGAAAAATGCTTCTTGATTCCGGCAATTTCGCCGTCGTTGGTGCGTGTCCTGGGACTCAACTCGACCCGATGTCGTCCTCACATGAGCTGTGTCGTGATCTTTGTTGGAAAAGTTGCCAAACTCGGTGAGCGACAGGGGTGCGATTGATTCAACAGTCGCCCAATCAGAGGCTCAGTCTCTCTCCAACATGCATATCCAGCTGCGTCTGTCCAATGAGCATCTCCGCCTCGACCGGGGTCGCATATCTGGGAGGATGGTGTAAGTCGGAGTAGTCCACCATGAGCCTCCCATTGAGGCCGGATTATAACTCCCGGGAGGTAAGGACATGTCTCTGAATCACTCGGGTTCTCGCACGAGCATCAGGCACATCTTCCCAAACAACAAACCCATCCCGTTTCTGACATCAAGTTCTGGCTGCAAGTCTCGATTCGCCCGGCAAGCAACAAGGACAAGCCCAAGGTTCCACACAGCAGAGAGACTGACTGTCCCCCTTCAAGACCTACTACACGCACACACCCTTGGCTCACTCTGCCTGAGGAGACGGATATCAGCATGGATAAAGGTACAACTTTCATGGGCTTGTCCCAGATAGGCCAGGAAGTCCCCCGTGTTCCCACCTCCTCGGGCTCCGACGATTACGAGCTCATCAACCAGTACTTTGACTGGGACCGCTTCTACTTTGATGCCACTCAGGCCGCACTCGACCCTGTCCCTTCCTCATCCTCCCCCTACCACGGACGGGGCACCCACCGAGACCTGCCCACGCTCATCACTGAGATTGATCCTCTCCTCAACCATCTCTCTCTTGACAGGGACGATCTCGACTACCCAGACATGAACCTTGGCTTGAGCCCCGACTATGGAGGCATCACTTCCGAGTCCATGGGCCAGACACCCCCAGGTCTTGTCCAGGGAGGAAGCACTTCCCCCTCTGACCACTCTGGCTCCATCTCGACGGGAAGGTCAGAGGAAAGCTCTCGTCGTCGTCACCGTCATCGCTCAGACTTTAGTCTTCGAGAGGTCCAGGCTCAGGACGATGAATGGACTTACCCCCAGGCCGTCCCCAGGAAACACACTCAGCGAGGATACCCCGACCATCTGCAGGTCAACGAGGACCTGCCCCGTCGCCAGCGACAGCCTCAGATCACCGGCGTCAAAAGACAACGGTCTGGAAACAGCCTGGATAAGAAGTCTCGTCAACTCTCTGATCCTGACCAGACGGCCGATGTCCGCAAGAATGGAGCATGTCTGTCATGCAGGATCTCAAAGATTCGTGTAAGAAGAGACATGTCCTTGTTCACACACGTGCTTCTGCTTTTATGTACTTCATCGTCGTCCACTTACCTTTTACACCTTTCTACTTACTACCTGTCTGTCCATACACATACATAAATCTCCTGTGCACATACATAAAGCTCCTAAACACACAACCATAAATGTCCACCGCCCCCAGATACAAAGCATAAAACCTTCTTCTACCTACGAATAGAATCCAACAGTACCAAGAAACTAACGAAATCATGTCTTTCCAGTGCCAGGATTGTGGCGTCTGCCCCAACTGTCGAAAGGCGTTCCCCGATCACTCTCACCTAGTCTGCACCCGCAAGACCCCTGCCGTGGCACCACCCGTGATTCGTTATGTCGCCGGTACGTTTGAACAAGACACCCTTGCTACCTTACCTGCTGCAGTGCTGCTATTGGGGGGAAATGTGAGACATATCGTGGCTAAGACATATGTTGTTTCGCAGATGTGTGGAGCAGTAACCCTGTCAAAGAGGGACGTTGTGTCTCGGAACCACGCTTCTTCACTGCCAACCCCAAGACCATCGCCATCTACTTCACCAGCGACACAAAGGCTCCTTTCCTTTCTGCATGCGTGCAAGCGTATCGTTCGAATGGCGGCACTTCGGAAATTCGAAAGGCTGCCTTGGAGCGAGAGAAGTTCCCGAGTCACTCTGAGCTTCAGCAATGGGTCGAGGCGTGTATTAGAAAAGACAACAGTACAAGATTCGAGACTTCGCTGGGGAAGTTCCTTCTCGCCTTTTCAGAGGATGGGCATGGTCTACCTAGGGTAAGCGTTATCTCATGCTCTCTACTCTGTCACTCCCTCGCCTACATGAAATGCTTGCTGTCTTCATATATTGACTGTAGTCAGCATGAACTCGTTGCCAGAGTCCACAAGATGCACTGCTTTTTCCGGATTTGGCGAACGTCCTCGTTCACCTGCCGCAGCTCGAGCGGCAAGACATCCGAAGTGCCGCTGACGGTCCAGGCTGAGCTCAGACTCATTGCCAGGAGAGCCCTGGTATCGCTGGAGCACGATGTCATGAAACTTCTCGACGACTGCCTTTCCCAGCAAGAGCCACTGAAGAGCGATGAGAAGATGGCGATCTGGGCTTCGTTGTGGCAGATGATGCTCATGTACCGAGCTCTTACCATTCAGCACGAGACGTATTTTGCGCGTAACCCTGCCGCAAGCAGTGACCCAAACATCAGTAAGTCGGCCTTTATGGATCGCCATAGATAGCTTACTTACACTCAGCAGTGCAGCCGTTTGAGTCGCTCTACAACGTCTTCTTGCCCATTATCGCCATCTTTTACCACTGCCAGTTCCGAACTCCCAAGAGGCTCGAAATGTCACTTGACTGGCTCAAGAGACCGACGTATCCCTCCAGGGCGTGTCACAATCGAGGCATTGCGGAGTCTGCATCGGAGATGATGGGACGGAGGAAGGAATTCTGTATGTTTTCTCAAATGGGTAAAAACAGTCGCGAAATGCTGACTTTCTTAATAGATGAAAACCTACAGAGGTCTTCGTACGCTGTCGACATCAGACTTCAAGACTTGGTTATTAACCACGAGCTCAAGAAGTTGAATACCAAGAAGCGCAATAGAGCCCCGGCCAAGACTAAGAGCAAGTCTCGCCGGCCTGTCGACGATGAGTAGGCGCGTCAAACTAGACTGTCATTTACTTTAAAATAGGAGGGTTGGGATAGATATTGGTCAAGCATACCAGTGAGCCACAAATTGTAAAGAGCAATAGTTGAAAAGAATTTACGATTATGAACTTATGAATCCGCTTGTTGTCTTTTGAAAAGGGCTCAGAATCGGAGACTGATGTGCTTCAAGAATAAGGCAACCATCTGGTCAGACTTCTATCTTGTAAGTATTGTCAATCTCCAAACTCTTGGGTTTATATCCTGGGATGCGACCTAGAAGGCCCTCCTACATATACATCCAAGGCATTCACATCATATTGACGCAGACCCCTATCTTAAACCTGGGCTTTTCCCCTCCGTTCCTTTTCACGCCCTTTTCAACCCTGTCGCGCAGGTCTTCTAGAGGTAGACTCAGGTCTTCATGGTCTCGCACAAAAATATCTAGAATAAGCTTGGGCTTCTTGTCATGTTGGTCCAGGAAATGCGATGTGATCCTACGAAAAATATGTCAGAGGAGCGAACAGTATGGGACTGGGGTTTATGAACCTTAGCTTCTGGGTGACTTCCTCTGGACTCTTTGGGAATGCTGGAAAGACCCATGCGACCATGTTGGCCACGGCGCCAACCACGGTAGCCCAGAAAGAAGCATCTTCGTTCTGAAGCTTGACCAAATTGAAAAGGCTTCTGTAGACCTGGACGTCAATCGATCCGAGGTTGCCCCCCCAGCGGGAGGCCAGGGCAAGCGCCAAAAGTGCTCGATCGATGTGAGTAAGGCCAGGGATCTCGGGATCTCGGCTGACGGCGTTGTGCAAAGCGAACGCCGTGTTGTAATCTGAATCATGGCCCTGGCGCTGCCATACATCTCTCACAAACAATGCGTCAAGCCCCTGCCTGAAGATGGTCGGAACATTATGTAAGTCAACGTTGGCCGGAAGGGTGCTTTTCAAGAGTGATAGAACTGCATCAAAAACAGGCTTCTCGTCAGGCGCAATGGCAGCGAGAACATCTAGAGGGTTTGACTCGCGTATTTCAACCGGAAGTTTCATCAATAGCGCTCCCTGGCGGTTCGAGCCACTGCAGAAAGTGACCTTTTCGATATTAGGGACAGCAGTAAGGAAGGCCTCAATGACAGCGATGATGGCAGGGAACTGTCGGCGCCGGCGTTTGGACAGTCCAAAGATCCTGCCGTCATACTCTTTGTTTGTTCGACGCATGCGTTCCGTCTGGGTAAACAAATGCCCTGGGGCTGTATAGCCGTTGGCAGAGGCAATGGGGTACGGATTCACGGGATCGTTATGCATGAGCATACTTCCGTAACCACGGAAGCCTCCCCCACACATGTAGACATCAACGGTACCGCCTCTGCCCTGCTGATAAGATGTCCTGAGGTTTGCCAAGGCTGGAAATCGATCAGCCAGGTTGAGGTATGCGTCGTGCATACCAGCCTTGAGCTTGAAGAGTTCGGCAGCTTGTACTTGGGTGGGCTCCTCTTCAAGAACGCGAATAAGTCTGGCGGCACCAAAGGGCATACTGACGCCTGCTTTGGCTGCCTCAAACTCATAGTTCTTACGGGCTGTATCAACCCATGTCATCTGCACACTACCGCCACCGAGATCCAAGAATAGAGCACCCCCAGAGACATCAATTAGGCCGCTTCTTGCGCCCATGACTGCACCAAAAAGCGTTTCCACGGCGGGCTCGAGAATACTCACTCTAAGACCCTCAGTCGAGTTTCGAATTGCGTCGAGTACTTGAGACGCATTAGACGCTCTACGCATTGCCTCAGTCGCTAGGATTGTGATGTGTCTAGCAGGTACTCCATATGCTACAGCGACGCGATAGAAACGGGCCACAGCATCCGTAACGGCGCGGACGGTCTCGTCGGGAAATACAGGACCCGAGGCAGACGGCGTCAAGGCGTCAAAGAGAGAGATTGAAGTACGGGTTGAGTAAACTGGCCGGAGTAGACGAGTAAAGGGTGGCTCCAAGGAAGTGATGGAGAAGCGAATGCCGTTGCTGTAGAAGTGTCAGATAATGAGTATATGGACACAAGATGGAAAGACACACCTGCCCATATCAACTACAGCATAAAGCTGACTTTCACCTCGAGGGTTCCATGGCGCGATGGTCTGCGGGAGGTTCTCTAGGGTTACAATGTCAGGAGCGGAATCTGCCATCGTGGAGGGTGAATGTAGGTAGGTAGCCTTTGGCCTGCGTGCTGATACCAAACAGCAGATTTTGAGCTGAGATGCGGTATTTGAAAAGCACAGTATTAAGGTGCAATCTATTCCGATATGTGAAGGATAAGAGGGTTTTTGACATGAGCTACAACTAAAGTGCTGTGTGCCGTTAGTGGGAAAGCGGGGCCTTGGGTTCGGTGTTCGGCGCCTGACGCCTTCCGTCCTTGGAACTTGAGCCCCGATGCGGCGCCGAGTTATACGGAGCAAGACCGGGTACATGTATAACAGTAGTATTAATCCCTTGCCTGATACTTGTCCTCTTGTTTCTAGTGTCTCAAGTCAGTTTTCGTGTGATAATTAGAGCTTAGATTAATGGAGACAATTGACATGCAAGATTCTTTGGAAGCATCTTGTTATTCAAGTGACAACAACAATGTCCATATTTTCTCAGATAGGTATGTGTGTATATCATATCGCGACTCAATAAGAAATTTCATACGATTCAACCCAAGGTGCAGACATATCTAGAAACATGAACAACAGAACTATATATCTACGATGCCTTTAAGCCGGAGTTCACCATTAACAGGGCCTATAGGTAAGTTAACTGAAAAACATGTGTCAAGCCAATCTCCATATATGGAAAGCTTGGCCTACCCTGAATGAAGCTGAGAGGTAGGACAAGGAGGCTTCTGGTACGTAAAGTGGTAGATCAGATCGGGAACCAAAAGCCCTAATGACCAAAGAAGGATTGAAATCAAGGCTTGACTTTATCGGCCAGTAAGTACTGTTTCTTGTGACTGTCTTCTAGAATGCATGTGTACACATGGAGGCGCCGCAAACGCTTTGAGGGAGGCGCCTAAAAAGTGACATCACAGCCACTGGTGGTAACTGCCTCCGCCATTGGGCTCAGGAATGCCAACAGAAGGCTAGAATGAGATCCCAACCCACCTTCCCCGAGACAAGTACGATTAAGTTATAAGAACAAATGAAAAGCAGTCGCACCCAAGCGCTAAGAAAAGAAAGATGGAGAGGGGAAAGAACAAGATGGTAATCAAATGGGTTTACTCTTATTCCAAGCTTTCGTCCAGATATCGTTTCGCATGTTGTCAGCCGCGTCATTTAATTGACTGTCGACGCTCCAACGCACCCCTGCTCAATACAACGCTCAACAAGCCGCCACACTGACGCCCGCTGGTCGACCCAGCAACTCAAGTAAACAAAGACCAGATTTCGCTCCCAACCGCCTCCACGCTCGACCAACCACATGAGGCCACACCAGTCCTCACCAAGCACATCATCTTCTAATAATATTCGCTGCACTGCCCAAGGAAGACTCTTCTGCGCACCTTGTGCTTTTTACACCTTTTCTTATCTTTCCTCCCCGTCTTGGTATTTGGCGGTAGTGCAAACTCGCGGTTTCATTACCACCAATCCGTCACTTCATCCGAGTCCTCAGATGCCCCGACGTAACAAAGTCGGTGACCTCGACTTCCAGATTCACGTCGACCCATCTTGCCTAAGCGATTCTATGGATGACAACGAACACGAGGGCCTTGAAGAGCTTCAAACTATGACCACAAACGACAAAGTCAACGACGCCGAGATTGAGCTTGATACTGAGCCAGACACAGCGCCAAAGACCGGAGTGTCAGAGCCAACGGCTGGGCCAGACGTCGAGCACAAGGTCGAGCCTGAAGCTCAATCGCAGCTAGAAGAAGACAAGCTCGCCGAGCTTAACGTAGAAGACGAGGACGAGAAGCCACAAACAGTTCCCGAACCTGAGCCACAGCTTCAAGACGCTCAGGATATTACACCAGATACCCCACAGGTGGAGTCTGAGAAGTCCACCGAACCAGAGTCAGAGCCAGAACCAGCGGCTCCAGCATCAGATGAACCTGCTGGCGTCCTACAGAAAAAGGACAGTAACTGCACCGACTCAACAATTCAACAGGCCGACCAGGAGGAAGAATCTGCTCAAGAAATTTCCCACCATTCCGAAACCGACTCAAACCCCCCTGATTCTCGACGGGAGTCTTCCGTCTCATCTGGGTCTTACGAATTTGATCGCCGCCACTCGGGTCGCACAGAAGCTCTGATACAAAAGGCTGCTCGAGACATCATCGCACAGATCGGCGACGGTGAACAGCGGGACTCCCTCGACAGTATTCCTGGTACTGAAGAGAGTAGCTATCTGTCGCATTCAGACTCTGCCAGTCAACGTCCGTCTGACGCTCATATGTCAGTAGCGGGCCGAAGCCAGGTCTCCACAGAGGACGGTGCTCGGAGTGGTTTCGACGAGGCCAACGACAGCAGCTCTCATCACGAACACGAAGACGACGTCTTCAGTGACCACAGCCCTCGCAGCTCTATGGGTTCGATGCCTGAGGGAGATAAGAAAAAGGCCGAGGAGACCATTGATCGCCTGTCTCGATCCCCCCGCATCTCTGGCGTCTCTGAGGTCTCTGGATATTCTCAAATTTCCGAGTATGACAGAGAAGACGACTTTGTGCCTACCATCAGAGGAACCCCCAGGCCTGCATTCAGATCGCCCTCATCTGTCAAAGCCCTCCAGATGTCTTCCCCGCCTGCCTCGGTACTTGGATCCCCTCGCTCGAGTACTCGAGTGTACCGTCCGACTATGTCTAGGCTTGGCTCACCTCGTTTCTCGACACAGCACTCACCCAAGAAAACCCCACCACGCTTTAAAAGAGCAACACCCCCACTTGTGCTTCTTCATGTTACACTGCTGCCTCTGCGTTGGCCTTGGGGAGATGTGCTTGAAAACGCAGAGACGGAAGACCTAAGCTCTGAAGCCAAGACCATTCGTGACGCTTGGCGGCAGCTGCAGGATCGCATGGGCGACACCACTGTAGAGCGTGGTATCTTGCTGCCTCATCCTCAGAGCGACTACGAAATTCTCGAGGAGCGGTTGTTTGAAGCGCTGGAGCTTCCCATGCGGCGCCGGGCCCGCATTCTTGAGTGCGGACACTATCTCGGCCCATCAAATGAGTGGTCTCTGACCGAAGACTCGGAGAGTGAAGAGGACGGCTCAGACGGCGAAGACGACGACCTACGACGATCCAGCCGACGTAGCCAACAGCAGAAGCCACGGATTCACTGGTGTAAAACATGTCGTTCGGATATCCAGTATGAGTCGCTCGGCCCTGGCAAGATCTTCCGTGTCAAGGTGTACGCTAGCAACGGTCTCATGCGCGGCGGTGCCTGGGAGGCTTGCTGGAAGGAGATGGAGCGCGTCGATGTAGAGATCGAGCCCCTTGTTGACGCGATATCACAAGAAGAGCTGGTGAGGTTGGAGGCCGAGCAAGAGAGAGAGTTGGCAATGCGGGAGGCCGAAGAAGAAGAAAGGTATGCGAGATTGGAGCAGGAGGAAAGAGAATTTGAGGAACTTGAGAGAGGCAGAGATCGCATGGAACGTTCTAGCCACTTGAGTGAACATGGTCATCATGATGAAGGCGAGTCTTATCTTGAGGAACACGAGGCCCATGACCAGTCCGCTCGTGAGTCTCTTGACAAGTACGCTGAAGAACATGAGGATGCGGACGCAGGCAATATGACCGCAACTTCCGTGAATCATCACGTCGATGACGAGGCCGAGGCTCATATTGGGGACATCACAAGAGAGCCTGACGTCAGTGTTGCCAAAAGTGTGGCCGACGAGGAACACACTGACATCCACGCCGATGACATCGCTAGAGACGTGACCGAGGACGATATGGACCCGATCGACAGAAACAAATCCTTGGAACAGCTCGAAAAAGAACTCGACGAACATCTTAGCGAGAACTCTGGAGCAACCGATCACGACAAGAGCCAGTTCTCTGACTTACAGCCACAGCCCACTGCCGAGCCCGAAAGCTCTTACGTGGAACATGTTGGTGCCGAGTCGCGTGCAGCAGCTAGTCCTCCCACTCCTTCCGCCGCACCATTCGCCAACCCTGAGGCTGACCATGAAGACCGCCAGAAGCTAGAGGAGGAGAGGCTAAGAGAAATCTACGGCGAGACGCCCAACTCAGGTGAACACCAGCACTACGAAGAACGTCGCCAATCCTCTGCTCCTAACACCTCGGACCATTTATGCGACTCATCTAATGATCATACTTTCAAGCAGCACAAAACCATGAAGAATGCCTCCTTACCAGAGCTTCTTATGGAGTCTGCGCGAGTATTGATGCAGGATAAGAAAAACATCATGATTGGGCTACTGAGTCTGCTCATTTTGATGCTCGCTCTCAAGGGCAACTCCGGACCCCCGCAAGATCCCAGACTATTCCAGACTCTGGTAGCAAATGCCGAGGCATCGACAGTCACAGTGACAGAGGCTGCAATTATGGAAACTGCAACTGGAGAGGCTATAGGGCAAGCTACTTCTTCATGTGAAGCAATGGTTGACGACATTTACGAGACCGTTGCCTTCCAAGCACTCAACGCCGAGGTGAACCAGCCTGTGGAGAACCCTGCCCATGAAGAGGATAAAAAAATGGTTGCCGATGAGCACCAGATCATCGGAGACTTGATGGCTGTCGAAGGCTCATATTCCCCTGAAACTTACAGTGCCACCTCTGCCTCTGGATCGGTCGACCCTTGTGCTTCCTGCACCCTATCCTCGGTTCAGCAGGCTAGACCATCTGTCTCTGGAGTTGCGAATGTGGATACTGTAGGCCAGGAAGCGCAGCGACGTGAGACTGAGACCGAGACCGAAACCATTCGCATTGTGCAAACAGTGACAGCCGTCGAGACTGCTACGGTCCGGGTGACAGAAACAGCGACGGAGATTATCGTGGAGAGACAAACGCAAGGCGCGCAACCCTCTGAGGGAGATCCTGCTGAGGCTGGTGATGTCGCCATCGAAGATTTCAACGCTTCCGCTGTCGAGGCATCTCTTTCTGAGGGGCCAGTATTGCCCGAAAATGGCATCACTCCCGTGAAAGACGGCCGGGATCTCTTTGCGCGAATGGAGGAAGTTTCGGAGCTGATGATGGAGGATGGCTTTGGGACGGAATCAGAGGAACTCTGAAAGGGTTGTACATGTTTTGAGGACACGATGTAAGTGAACACGATGGAAATACCTGGGTCATCTAGCTTCTGATGTTTTTGATGAAAACGGGAACGGCGTGTTGCTTTCTTTTCTTTTCTTCCTACTCCTTGTAGCTAGCGACATAGTGCGGATATTTACGGTAAATGAGGACATTTAATGAGAAACCACTGGATCAGAGAGTGAACAATGGATCATGGAAGAAGTATATTTGATATAACTCAGTGCATGCACATGTCTTGATTAATTCGTTATAATGATCGCTCGTCAAGGACAAACATTGAGGCTGATATAATTCACATTTGTATAGCAACATATGGTCAACACCCTCGCTTGTTGTGGTCAACTATTAGTTAAACCTGAATAGAACTCATACATAACTGCTAAAAAAAGACCAGATCGTAAGAAGATCAAGACCACCCTGACGGGCGGCGTAAGCTTCTGTTCATCTCATGTTCATCCCCTGGAGCACTCCCGCTGCTTCTATCGCCTGCTCGAACCCTATTCCCATTCCTTCATCAACATTCCATCCCATACCGTCTTAACCACCCCCCTGTTCTCCCCTTACCATGGGGTATCATCGCACGGTAAAGCGTTCCAAGCACCGCGTGTTTCCCGAATGGGAAAGACAACAATATGAAATAAAAAAGACAATGAGAAGAGCACCCAGAAATCTTCCTCTCGTTGGTCGACGCCCCCCCGATGCCCGCATGACAATGCCGAATTCAATTAGGATGCGTGAATCAAAAGGTACGACGCGCTGGTGATAAAAGATCAAAACCACCCAGTAATGCAGTATGTGTAACATCCACTTCCAGTCCCTCGCAGATGAGAGCCCGTTTGTTGTACATGGCCGCTCTGCTGCGAAGAGGCTAAAACCGCGTTTCCTTGGTCCAGCAATTATTCAAGCAGCCGAACAGGCACAGGCCCTATGTCAATCAAGCGGCAAGATTTACTCATCGTCTTACACCGGCAAAGTTCTCAAGAACCTCTCCCGATGTACGCACGATCCACTCCAACTTGGCCTTCTCGAGGTTGACAATGAAGGGGTCCGTGGGAAATTCATCCTGGAGTCCAGCGAGAAGGGGTTGAACTCGGCCAATGAGAAGCTGCATAGTCTGAGACATACTCTTCATAACATCTCGAGCACCGGGCTGCTCCCATTCCTGAGTATTGTTAGATGAGTGTGTAGCGGGCGGGGGAGGGGATATCTTACATAGGCCTGTAGATTTTCAGCAAAGCAACGGAGAGCCATCTCAATCCAGTCGACCTCTTCCTTGAGTCGTGAGTTGGGCTTCAAATCCTTAGAAATCGTAGCGATAACAACAAGAAGCAGCAGAGGCGGAAGGTTCTCAAACTTGACAGGAGGATAACGGCTGAGGCATTGTCGGAAAATCTCCGCCTCTCGTCCACTCTGAATCCACTGGATCATGGCATCCTGAAAGCGTCCTTCTTGGATAGCCTGTTCAACGATTCGGATCCTCTGTATCAGGTCGTGGTCTGCCTCAGGTACGGCCTGAGCACGCTGGCTGGCGTACTGACCGGCAAGTGCATTAACATTGGTTGTCGTCTGCACATACTCAGAGGCTTGTTGCGAGCCCTGAGGGCTGGTGATTGCCTGGGAGCCTCGCATGTATTGAGGGCTACCCATGTACTGTTGTGCCTGGCTGGGGACCTGGCTAGAAACCTGGCTAGGAACTTGGCTGGGGACCTGGCTGGGGACCTGACTGGGATGATAGCTGCCGGCATGGCTGGGAGCAGGGTTGCTCTGCGCAAGAGAGCCGGCATAGTTGTGCCGAGGAAGGCCGTGCGCATGACCACTATTCTGTGGAACACCGGGCAGCTCGTGTACTGGCTGTTGCTTGAACTTGAGGAACTCAGCCTGAAGGGAAGACTGGGAAGCCGCCATGGTAGACACCATGTCAGTTAGACGAGTGACGTAGGACAAAAGCTGGTCAATCTTGGTAGCGTCAGCGACATGTTGGGCTTTCATGTGCTCAAACTGTTCATGGTATTGCTGATGGAGTTCACCAGCAACACGCTGAGATGCCTGCGTTGCAATGCTGGTGAAAGTGGGCGTGAGTCGCTGGGTCAGAGTAGTCAGCACCTCCTGTTGGACGCTAGATGCAACAGATGCACCGACGCGATCCGAGATGTTGTTGATAAAATCGCCCGAGCGAAGTGACCGGCCAAGCGCACGAGGGAGCGATTCCTGAATCTCCTTCTGCACCGAAGACGACACATGTGGCTGGAGCTTATTGTTAAAAAGATCCTGAACAGCCTGACCAGCCTTCTCGCCAATCGCCGGAATCACCAGATCGGTGAACTGATGGTGGATCAGGGCTTCGAGCACCTTTTGAGTATTCTCGTTGAGCACCTCGGAGACCATGTCGAGAAGCTTGAGCTGGTGTTGGTTGAAGTTCTCATCTCTGACACGGATATCGTCTTCGATCTTGCCGTGGAGATTCTTGAACGAGGACTTGAGCGTCTCGGCGACGCTTGAGTTGAGACGAGACTCGAGGCCCGAGATGGCCGAGTCAAGCGCCTCAGGAGAGATGGAAGCAGAAGCAACGTTGTTAGAGCCCTTAGCTTCCTTACCAGCACGAGGCGGGACTCCGTTGGTGGCGGCATCGGCTTGGTTAACAGCGTTCTTCTTCTTACGCGATTTTCGCTCAGGCTTCTCAGGCTGCGCTTCCTTGGCCGCAGGAGCAGGCGTCTCAGCCTCCTTTGGCTCTTTGCTAACCTTGGCAGGAGTAGCCGATTCAGGTACATGGCTAGCGGTGTCAGCTGGCGCCGCGGTTGCCTGAGGCTGATCCCTGTTGGTTCCGCGGTTGGCGATGCGGACAGGGGCCTCGGCATTGTTGGCGTTCGCAGGCTCCGTGGGCTGGGGTGCCTTGAGCTTGGAAACAGTGACAACGCCCTGGCTGACGGCATCGACAGCGTTGAGGACCTTGTTGTCCTTGGACCAACCAAGCTCGGTTTGCTTGATCAGGAGACAAGCGACACCTTTTGAGTGCATAGCATACAGCTCGAAAAGCGTGGGTTCATCAACATCCTGGACCATAGCCGGGGTGCCAAGAATGTCAAGACTGCGCAGGATTCCGCGGTTGTTGAGTGAGTACTCGCGGACACCACTGATGACAGCGGTACTATCCGGCTGAGGGATCGAGATGTCCTGATTAACAAGCCGCTGGGTGTAGTCGGCCTGAGACACACTTTTGAGGTTATACTTAGGAGCGGAAAGGTGGGCAAAGTAGACCGAGTTGCGAGTAGGATGGCCAATAACAATCATGCCAGTGGCAGAGTGGTACATGACGCTACAGACAGCGTCGGACTCCTTGCTGTGAGGCAAGTTGAACTCCTGCACGGGCTTGCCAAGAGCAAGATCCCATAGCTGGAGGGTGTGGTTCTGTTTCATACCGACAATCATGTAGCGTAGAGCGCAACGCTTCTGGTAGGGTCTCTGCTTATCAAGAAGCAGGACAGAGGTAGGCCAGGCCTTCTCACCTTCTGGGGTAGTTGCGAGAGTCATGAGAGGTTCCTTAATCTCAAGTGAGGTCTCCGCAGGCACAGGAGCACGCGGGTCAGAGCCCTCTTTGACTGCGGTCAGGCCACGAACATCCCAGAACTTGACCCGCCCAGACTTGTCAAGAGAGACGATGACAGTGTCGTCCTGACTGAATGTGAAATCCTTGCCGGCCTTGCCTGTGTTGATCTTGAGGGAGCATTGTTTAGCCAAGGTCTCCGTGTCAACAACACGGTCATGGCCAGGCTTGAATAGCTTGTTCTGCAAGATGTAGGAAGGCCAGATCAGGTTGATGGACTTGCCACGGCCGACAGCAAAGAACTCGGGGTGGATGGTCGAGGTACGGGCGCGCGTCTTGAGCACGCCGCCAGGAGCATCGCCTTCCTGAGAACTCATGGGGGGTAGAGCGAAGCCATACTGCTCCATGTGGGCATCTTCGATGTGGTCCTTGTCGCCATCGCGAATCTGAACCCAATAAACGGTGCCACTGATGCCGGTACCAATGATGGCCTCTCGGTGCACGCCGTCATGGTCAGAGGGTGTGACAGACATGGCCACGTTGAAGATGCGATCCTTGGTGTCGGTAAAAATCTTTGCATCTTTACCATCCTCTTGGCGGATGACACGGAGACCTCCCTGCTTGGACATGCCATATGCCATATAATTCTCTGTAGCCGTGTACAGGTTACGGTCGATTTGGTCAAACTCCTTCTTGAGACGAGCAATATCCATAATAGTCTCATCTCGGAACAATGGTCGAGGCTCGATACCTCCCTCGAGGAGGGTGATGGAGATCCAAGGTTTCATAGGGAAATTGAAAACCTTGACAGGTGACGTCTCCTTCTCTTCTATCACCACGATTTCGTCCTGGTCAGCACTCTCCCAGCTGTCAGCGACACCTTGGGCAGCCTCATCAACGATATCGCGGACAACTTCAGCAATCTCAGCCGGGAGAGCCTCTTCGAGCACACGTTCGTTGTCCGAGCGGTCTAACTCGGCCTGGATAGCCTGGGCGGCGGCCTGGGCGCTGCCTTCAAATTCCTTCTCAGACTTTGCATTCAGCATATCCTCAAGATCCTCGGCAATTTCAGCCTCGGCCTGATCATGCTCAGCGCGCTCAAGAGCCTCACAGGCGTCACGATCAGCCTGACCGGCAAGATCCTCAACAGCCTCGGCGACTGTCTCAGTATTCTTGTCATGCTCGGCGTGAATTTCGAGATCAGCTGCAGGGGGTGTGCCCTGCTTGACGGATAGATGCGATTGGAGAGACGAGGTGCGAGTAGCCTTGCGACGGATCTCCTTGGGTGATGCAGCGAGGGGACTGCGATCACTGCCGATGGGTCGGTCGTGATGATGCGATCCAGCTGAAGAATCCTTCTTAAGAATATGGAAGGCAGCGTTGGGCGAGTGAGCAGCATGACCCTGACTCTGAGGGGAAGACTGGGACAAGCTACCCATCAATTGCTGGTACAAGGCAGAGACATCGGCCGGCGGCTCATGCTGCTGCTGCTGCTGCTGCTGCTGCGGCTGCTGGAATTGAGACTCGGCAGCACGGGACGATTGGTGGACGATATCGGCATAGGGCTCATTCGAGTAATGCTGAGCATTAGAATATTGATGGACAAGCGGTGGATGAGCGTGCTGCTGCTGCTGGGAATACTGCTGTTGGTACTGGTCGTAATAGCGAGCAGAATCGGCGGCTACATTCCCAGGAGACTGGGGCGTCAGATTGTTGGAGCGCGAAGTCTCGGTCAGCATGTGCTGCTCATCTTGGCTAGGCTTGGGACGATTGAGAAGATTAAGCAAGTAAGACTGTGTATCGGGGGGAGGAGAACCGTGAGCGAATACATGCTGGTGAGGCTGTTGCTGGTGTTGCGACTGCTGCTGCTGCAGTTGAGGCGGCGGATCAGGCTTAGAATCTTCAGCTTCGTGAGAGCCCCTCATAAGAGCAGCTAAGAGGCCAGTCGGGTCAGCACTGGTGGGAGCAGGCTGGTGGAGGCGCGCTTGGAAAGGACCCTGGATGGAACCAGGTTGCTGCTGGAGCTGTTGGGGGAACTGCTGAAACTGCTGGTAGAGCTGATGCTGGTCGAAAGATTGCTGAGCCTGATGATGCTGCTGCTGCTGCTGCTGCTGAGGAGACTGATGCTCCTGGGACTGCTGGGACTGCTGGGACTGCTGGGACTGCTGAGCTTGACCCTGAGCCTGCTCGCGCGCAGCCTGGTTCTGCAGCTGCGAGCTGCTAGAGCCACCAGAGCCACTGAACTTGAGCAAGTTCAGTAGATTCGCGGTGCGTTCGGAATTGGAAGGCATGCTCATGTTGTTGACTGGCGGCGTGGGCGCCAGGGGCATGTCCATATCCATGGCAATGAGCCCAAGGAAACGGTTTACGGACTCGAATTGAGCGACCGCAGTGGTTGGGGGAATTGCAGAAGGTAGATGCGTGGTAGGAATAAGGCGGAGATGTGATGATGATGAAAGGCGGCGAAAGAGGCGGAGACTGGATGGAAGGCAAAAGCAAACGGGCCGATCCGATTCCGAAAAATGCGTCTCAACCACGAAAAGCGGAAGAGGAACAGGAAGAAATAAGAGGCGCGAAGGGCGGAAGAGTAGAAAGGGAGGAAACAAAAGTTGAAAGTAGAAAGAGAAGAAGCTGATCTACCTTTCCCACACTTTCAATGCGAGTTGAGGTAAAGGGAAGGAACGGAAGAGCTTGAGGTGACGATGAGATCGCTTGTCGGATGTTTGTTTGTGTGACTAAGGTCCAGCGCAGAGCAGCGCCCCGTGGATATTTTGTGACAACTCGACAGCTCAGACACACCTCACACGTCTTTGATTCACTTGTTGGCAATGGTCTGTGGTCCCCCCTGTGGCCTCGGAACTTACGAGAGGGAAAAAGCGGAAAGCGAGGTTATGAAAAGGAAGGGGAAAAAAAGCAAAGGCTGCTGGTGAAGATAGCTGCAGAAGAGATTGATGTTTTTATTCCTACTACGTGAAGCGTTGATCCCCAAATCAAACGGGTTCGGTTCGCCTCACTTCGATGATGGCAGCCCAAGGCTTCAAACTCGATGCGCCCGATACTCTTTTTTTTTTTTCCCTTCATGCGCCCAAGTGCAAAGTGACGTGGTTGGCCTGGGATGGTTGAATGGCTGACAACTCATTACAATTCCTTTTCCGACTGTGCTAGCCCAGGTGTCTCTAGTTTAGGTACCTCTGCGTTGATGTTGGGCCCTTTTTTGGGGGGAGGGGAATCGGCCTCAGGAAATTGTTCAGTCGCCAACTCACAGAGGTATTAGCGGCTGCTTGCTGGCAACCAATGGTGGACACTGTCGCTGGAAGAAAACTCAGCCACAGAAACCCCCGGGACTGGAATTTGGAGAACTGTGGCGCCCCAACTTTACGCTGGCTCTGATTCGTCTGACTAGGTTGCCTTGCATGATTGTACGTCGGAACTTTCAGAAACGGCATGTGGCCAGAAATGAGGGCTCCGACGAACTGTGAGATTTCTCATTAACTCATCAATTCGTTCGAATCTTCCAAGCGTCACCGACCATAGGTCAAGTTGATCCGAAAGAGTCATCTCGTTCTTTCATTCCAGGAGAGAGCAACGCATCTCGAGGTTGAGCCGCTGCTTTCCAAACAGCCTCTCCTATTCACATGCTTGCTTCGTCGCTTACCCAGTGACGTTACCGACCAAACCCTCGACTTTGCCTCATATCCCCAACTACAACCCCTGTCTACGGCGGCGCATATCGCACCGCAACTACACATCGTAAACATGTTCTGCCTACGAAGGTGAGTTCCAATATTGAAACTACTCAACTGTCCTGTGACTAACTAACCTGCTCCCAGTTGGCTCCCCCTCCTCTTCATACCGACCAACGCCTCTCCAGCCTTCATCTTTCTCTTCTTCGTCTGCACCTACTTCCTCAACCGACCCTGCGTATACTGCTCCATTCTCCTCCTCATCCTGTTCCTGACCTCGTGCAACTGGTCCGACCGTTGCTTCTTCGACTTTGGTAGCAACTGGTTCCTCCCTCGTCCAGGCACGCCGAATTACGCGCCTGAAGCGACCATTGATGGGCAGGATCGGTTCAACTTGGCCGTGGTTGATATGGTGAACACAACGGTCGCGGCGATTATACATGCCACGAGGGAGGATATCGCGGCCAGAAGGACTGAGTGGACTGGGCTAGGGGTTGAGTGGCTGCGCAGCCTTTTGGGCAAGCGAGAGTGGAGGATTGACTGCATGGATATTTATATCCGGCTATGAGAGACAAGCCGATATGTCTTTGAAGGTCAGAGGGCGACTAGACTTTCCATTAATACAGGCCTTCAACTTGGGTCCTGAGCCCGTCACGTTGACCGTACAAAGACGATGCGTCTCGTGATTACATGCTGGTAGTTTCTTCTCGGCCCATCTCTTTGAATCAACCGATCCGAGGTTTGTTCTCAAGATTCAATATGCGAAATGCACAATACTTTGTCCTTATTCGCCAAATATATGAATGAGGACCCCATGCTTAAAGAGCGAGCCTGGTTTAGGTAGTTACGAAATAGCCAACCCTGTGAGCTTCCCAATGCACTTCCAAGATATCCGCAATGTTTTATTCGATTCTCTATGTTCTATCAGTCGTAGTTGAGCAATGTCCAGCAGACTGGATTCTTTCTACACGCTCAAGAACCACGTCAAGAGCCTTCCAACTACTTGTCCTAAGATGAGACCTTGACAACTACCTTTCCAAAGTGGCTTCCTCCATACAAATACTTGAATGCCTCATCTGCCTTTTCCAGCTCGAAAGTCTTGCACACAACAGGCCGAATCTTGTGCTCGTCATAAAACTTGAGCATCTCCTCGAACCGATCCTTGGGTCCGTTGAGGATTCCCCGAAGCGTCACGTTCCGCCTCAAAGCGAGCACGTTGACGCCCAGCTGCCCGGCACTGCTCTCGTCGTCTTCCTTGCCGGATAAGTAGCCGACACAGTTGATCAAACCTCCAAACGCCACGCTGTCGAATGACTTGCGCAGGGTACGCGCGCCACCCGTCTCAAAGATGATGTCGGCGCCGTGACCATTTGTTGCCTTCATCACGGGGTCCTGCCACTCCCAGTGTGTGCGGTAGTTGATGCCTGTATCTGCACCGAGATCCTTTCTTGCGCGCTCGAGCTTGTCGTCTGACGATGAGGTGATGATGGCCTCGAGACCAGCGGCCTTGGCGATCTGGAGACCTGCGACAGCGACACCTCCAGTGCCCTGGAGAAGCACTCTCTCCTGCTTCTTACTCCCGTCGGCCCATTCTCCGATAGGTCGCATACCGTTGATGCACATCCATGCTGTGACGCCTGCGATGGGCAGACAGGCTGCCTCCTCATTCGATAGATAGTCTGGAGTCTTGACCAAGGCTTCTGCAGAAAAGGTCCGGTACTCGGTCAGCACACCGGGCAGAGGGAGGCCGAGACCAGTGGCCATATCAGATTCCTTTACGGCGCCCGTGAGATGGCCCTGGTTGAAGATAGACATGACTCGGGTACCAGACTCTAGAAGGGATGACTTGGAGGCTACGACAGTACCACACATGTCTGAGCACGGGACGAGTGCCTCGGCGTCCTGGATGGAAGCATGGTGGCTGTATAGGCCCATTGCGACTATAAAATGTTAGTTTATCTCCTGTAGGAAGAATGGCTGGGACATGTGCTGACCTTCTGTGTCTCGATAATTGAGGCTTATTGCATGCACCTTTACCAGCACTTCGCCGTCTTTGAGCTCAGGCACCTTGGCCTCTGTGAATTGGAGCTTATCGAGGCCATCCTGACCCGTTGTCCACTGTCTGGTCGATTCGGGAACACTCATTTCGACGGTATTGTTCTTCCTGAACGGCAACAAAGATGTAATAAAGCTGGCCATGACGTCTTTGTGTTGATGCTGTGCTTTATATACAACAACGGCTTGACCCAATGGTTTGTGTCAAATACTAGTCTCGGGTGACTTGATGATGATGATGACGTCGAATTGATGGTTGAAGCGAGTAATCATGGACCCATCAAATGGACGTCTTGGCATGCACTAGACTTTTTCGGACACCAAAACGATGCATGGGATCTTTCTAGGATTGATAAGCATCGCATCTTGATGTCTGTCCCCTTATAGAATGTTAAGAAAAACATGATGAAATTGCCCTAGATATTCGTTATAAACATCAAACGCCTCTTGGATCTGACAAAGGTTCAAACACACACTAAGGTGCTGAACTTCACCCCGTTCACCTTTCTACTCAATCTGAACCTTTCATTGACTTCAATCTCCTCTCTTGATCAACTTATCTCTTACAACTAGACCAAAGACTCAACCAAGTAAACCCCCTCTTTGTATAATATTCACACGAAAAACACCATGATTCCAATCAGCATAGTCTTAACCCCCGATCCTCGCCTTGAAAGATCGCAAGTACCTACCGAGATATAGTAGGCAAATCCCACAATCACAATAACAAAGATTAAGACAAACCAGCACAAGCAATATGAATTTAGCAACAGAAAACCATTTCCGCAAGGGATGCAATTAAAAAGCAAATAAAAACTCAATCCAGATAAACAATGCATGTGACCACAGCTTCATACTTTTCTCTGTTCCTTTCCACCCCTTTATCTTCCGCCGCTTTTTCTTCGTCTTCGTCTTCGTCATCGTCATCATGTCAAGAGGGACGCCCAGACAGGTATTATTGGGTGGGTATAGTAGCATTGGTCGTCGCCGAAGCAATCCTCCCCCATCGCAATTGTTGCGTATAGTCAGATGAGGACGAGCCAGTGTGCTGTCTAGACGTAACGTCGTAAAGCGTCATAATCGTCAAGTAATGGTCGTAGGTCTTGTCGGGGTACATCGGGGGTGTTCCAAGTAGTGTATCTTGACAAAAGTATCGTCGTCTTCCGTCAATGGTGACCCCTATGTTGGACAGAGAGTCCCGTATCCTGGTATCCTAACCCACACTCTTTTCCTTCTTTTTCTTTCTCCTTCCCATCCAGTTCGCATCGTCATCAATCAGGGACTCGTACTCAAAACTTCCTCCAGATCTCCATTGTCATAAAACATTCCCACGTAAAACTATGTGCAGTAAGGTTTCAAGACGGGTTCAAAGACTGGCGTCCTTAGCCTCGAGTATGTCAATATTACAAGTCGTTAAAATCAAAATGCAGTGCAAAATCTTCGATACGGCGTCGCATTCGTTATCGTCAAATCCGTAACAATGCGCTCGAAATAGCTTCCATCGAACAGTGGCGGTGATGCAGATGCTCCTAGTTCAGCAACCCGAGGTAAGCAGTCCGCCATCAATGGGCTGAGTGATACCTGGAGGCATTGGTTGAACTGGACCCAACACGCGCGCCATTATCGGACGAGTCTACAACAGAGTTAGCATGGCTTCTGTGAACTGAATCGCCGAAGGCATTTACGTACCGCTACCCCGTGCGACATGACCATTAGCACGACGTCCGCCGAATCCGGCGGAAGTCTCCCATTCGGGGCCACGAGGCTGTCGCTCAGGAGCTCCCTTAGTGCTGCTCCCGGTTGCTCCCGGACGTTGGCTACCGATGGCGCCAGGGGTGCTACGTGTCTGGCTCTGAATAGCGTTGGAATCAAAGCCCAGATTGAGGCTGTTGAGACTGCTGAGAAGTGCGGAATCATTCTTGGGGCCAGGGGTGCCAGAGCTTCCCGGATGACCTGAGGGTGACAGAGCCCCTCCCATGTAGTCGCCGAAACGAGCAGTTGAGCCAGAGCCCATGTTGTTCATGCCAGTAGGAGCAAGATAGCTTGAAGAGGCTTGCGAGGGACTGGGGGTAAAAGATCGGAGATCAGCGAAACTCTTGGCGGCTCGCAGGTTATTGGGAATGGAGCTTCCGTCGGGGCTACCAGGAATTTCCAGGGTGGGACCTTGTCGACCAAGGACGTGAGAGTAGCTGCTACTGGCGGCTCTAGACTCGCGATCGGCGGCGAAGTCAAAGGTGGCAGCGCGGCTTAAGCCACGCTTGTGCATGTCCAGACTATTGGCAGGCTGACTGTGAACGTTGGCTGTCGGGGAAGGCTGCTGGCGTTTCAGGACCGTTAGCTGTCGCGAATCAGCTTCACCAATCGACTGATGCTCAAGGCCCATGTGGTGTGCGAGGATGTGAATCGATCGTCGGTGCTCAGGTGCGATTCCAGGAGGGAAGACGAGAATCTCTCGCGAATCATCTCTTCGGAACATGACCAATTCAGTATAAAAGTCAAGGGTTTGTGGGTCGTTCAGGTCGACGTCTCCCGGCACGGTCAGCGAGGGTCTGGGCATGGGTTGCGACGAGCCTGAATTGCCTAGATGCGAAGGGGGCCTCTGTTGAGACTGCGAGAGTGCGCCCAGAGACTGCACAGAGCTCTGCTGATGCAACATCGGCCCTCGATGCTGTTCTTCAAGCTGGCCGCGTCTCTCACGCTTTTCGCGCTCAATGCGCTCTCGCTCGGCCTCGGGGAGCATCTTTTTGTATTCAACACGCAACTTGCGACCATGGACATCCATCCCGTTCATAGCCTCAATGACCATGCGCGTATCCTCGGCTGACTGGAAGTTGGCAAAAGCCAAGCCCCTGAAGACGCCATTATCGAAGTGATAGTTGAACGCATATGGCTGAGGCAAATGCATCTCGAGCATTATAGATGCGAGGGTCTCCTTTCGGACAGCGAAGGGGATGTTCTTGATGACGATGGCAGTAGGAATTAGCTGGTCAGCATCGGATGCCGTTGATCGCATGTCTGAGGGGGAGCCATGAGACCCTGGATGGTCGACGCGGAGGCCACCGTTGGACATGGGGCTGCTGCTCATTCCGCCAGGAAAAGATTGCATACCACCATGGATTCCGAGACCACTGTGATCAGTCCAGTTCTATCATTAGGTTAGCTACGTTGGCATACGGGGGTTCTCACTTGAGCACAAACCTGTGGAAGAGCGGCGCGTCGGTTGACATTTCGTTGCCGGCCAGGGCCATTGACGGCACCGTTGACGGTAGCCACTCCATTTGTGTTGTAGTTCCATGCTTGGCCGTTGTCAAGCATATATCCTGGCATTCCACCAGCCATATTATCCATGCCGCGAGGGTTGTATGCGCTGCCAATGCGGTCGGCAGGGTACAAGGCAGATGAGCCTAGGGGCGCTTCGAAAGGGCGCTGCGACTGACGAGGGAGCGACATGCCAGCGCCGAAACCACCGGCACCGGCATAGTTTGACCTCGAGGAGCTGGGGGATCGATTGGCAGACGTACCGTAGTCCAGGTAGCCCATATCGTGAGGTTGCTGCGACATTGTTGTAGCTAACTCCAGGTTGTTAAATATCCGCTGATTTCCAACAGCAGGCCACCCAATTTTATGTTGTTGTAATCAAAAATTAGGAGAAATCAGATGCAGTTGATGATGATTGGTACACAGGTCGTGTTAATTTCGATTTCGAATGGATTTGTAGGATTAGATATACAACATCAACCGTTGGGATCGTAGGATCGTTGGTCCGAGTCGTTACGGTCGTTAAGCGGTGAGATCAAGAGAACGATGCAGCAAACTTGGTGTCAGGTGGATGACAAGGACTGTGTAGTTGCCTGGTCTATCCAAAACTCGACAGCATATGTTGTCTTTGTGATAGACACGGTCGAATTTTTTTGGCTAAGTGATGGTGGCTGGGTTCTCCGACGATAGGAGGCTAATTTTGTCGGTTCTGGAAGATTGAAAAAGCCAAACCACGGAACGGGGTACGACAGAAATGAGATCGGTATCAAGTGAAGCACCTTCTAATGTGGCGGTGCCGGAGGTGATACCCAAGACACGACCTAAACAGTTGAGAAGGCCGTGTGAAGGTGGTTCTTTGCGATTCGAACTCTGTGGCGGAGCAGCGTCAATCGGCACGGTCGGTCGCCAGCTTGTAGGAAAGAGGAAAAAACAAGAGCAATAAATAGCTCGCTGGTTGGATTGGGGGTAGCCAGTGCACCGTTTGAAAGAAATCACGAAGCTTAGAATGCACTGGGTTGAAGAGGGTCAAGCTTTGGGTGGTCGTTTCTTGTCCCTTGGTTGACGCGATGGTGAGTGGTCGCCCAGAAAAGATTTGAGCTGTCGATGACCGCAGCGAAAAGTGTGGACGAGGTGAGGGAGTGGAGGGAAGAGCGAGAGAGGTTGGAGATGAGTAGACCGCCTTGAGGATGGGGATAGCAGCAAGTTGAGGAAGGGAGAAAGAAGAGAAGGGGATGAGGAGGAGCAGGATGGGAAGGAAGGAGAAAGGGGATGTGAATGTGAGAAGAACAAATGTCCGTGATGGATGATATGGAACAGGAAATGGGGAGTGGGGGACGGAGCACGGGAGGACTGGGTTTGGGAGTGAGTGTCTGGGTTTTGGGGCCTGGGATTAGGATTAGGATTGTTGATTGACTGGGACTGGGACGGGGGCGTGAAGAATTGGAGGGCTTAAGCCTTGAACGTGAGAAAGAGGGTGCGGTTTGTGGTTGGGGTGGTGACAAGCGACAAGCGGTTCCCGTTGCGTGGGAAATGACGGCAGAAAAAAAAACCGCCATTTCCATTAGGGTGGATGACCCCCTTCCTTCCCACTGGTGTTGAACACTTGGCAACAAGGGATGCACAGTGTTTGTGACGAAACATCATTACTGTGGTCCCTGGAATATGTCATTTATGACATTCATTGATGGTTGTGTATAGGTAGTTTAGACAATATTTGATCTGTTTTTCTTTCGGAGAGGTTTATGAGTGAGTGGACCATCTCTTGTTTTGTTCTTTAGATAGGAGAGAGTCCAATTCCAACGTCTCCTATGGCAACCGAAGCTCGTATCCAAGCATCTGGGAAGAAGATGTGCTTAATAAATTGCCGAGTTGATATTCAGACATCTACATGTGAGTGGAAAATGCAACTTCTCGAAGTTATTCGGCTTGTTGCAACTAGTTTGAGGGAACTCATAGGTAAGTCAAAGTTACAAATGTATTGCCCATTCCTTTACCTTGATCGTTTACTCCTTGCGTAATATGAAGACATGCCTTTGTGTTTGTGGAGATATTGTCAGAGCCGATGCCTGACGAATGTGTCCCTAAAAATGGCCCTTTTCTTTCTTTCTTTTTCTTGTGGCTAATACTGTATGATAGAGTAATGCCATGCTCCAGTGTACCCAACTATGGTAGAATTTTGCATCAAAGCATGTAATCCGCAAAGGAACATGTCGTCTTGAATCATCCATTTTAATGCTGTCTTGTTGATGTTGATAAACGTCGAAATGGTGGCTGATTTCAAGACAGTGTGAGCAGAGGCTAACTCTTTGGTGGATCATGACTGATCGACCAATGAGGGTGTGTGGATGGGCAATACACCCTTTTATTCAGGAGTGAGTTTTGGGCACACTTTGCCCATGTTGTGCGTTCTGTTATGCATTTCAATCTTGTCTGCTGGGTTCAACTCTATGTATGTCACATCAGGTGACCGACCATACTTTGTCGTTCTTCACTTTGCTCTATTAGACAGTTTATGACTCCGGGATGTAATCAATTATTTGCAGCCTCGTCAGTGACTACCATACCTACTGAAATGTCACTCGAGTCAAGAAATCAAACATTAGCCCTAGCCTTTTGCAGCTGACGGTGCCGTTGACTGACTCCTGCGTTCATCCTGACTCGATAGAGTTGAACTGCCGAACAAATCTAGATTCCAGCCAACAAATCATTTGACTCAGATATCGTGGCATCGTGGCCAATGAACAAACAGGCTGCAATCCTTTCAGTCCATCATAGAGTCCTCCATACCCAGGAAAAGGATTTTTACCTCATAATACTGCGTATTGTTAAAGTCAACCGTGAGTGGTAGCAATGCCACACGCGAGCTGAGTACTACACAAGCCTTGTACAAAATCAGATAGGTTGTCTACTTTCGCTGCTTTGAAACATAATCTCAGACTCGTCTGAAGACCAAAATAAGAGGCCGCCGAGATATGTGATTGGTCTTTGGGATATGAGCTAGTGAGCATTGCATGTGCACATGGTGAAATCATAAATAGTCTTGAAGGCCCATAAGATCTTGCGGGTTCATCCTACTGCACCTTAGATTAAATTGAACTATTTTTTTGCTTCTGGTGTGAGGGAGATCTTGGTAGCCTAGCAATCATGCGTCTGTCGTTACTTTGTTCTTAATTCTGGAGAACATGCTGCGAACTCTGACGATAGGAATGGATTGATATGAGGAAAGGAAATTAATCAGAAACCTCATATCCTCATCAGCAACTGTCAATAGCATGCAAATGCATCATCAGACTGGCCAAGGCCACGTGTGATGGACCTTTGTCTTACTGTGATAACTAGTATCTCCTGTGAGACGATACGTTGTAAGGCTCCAATTAAGCAACTACAAAGGGTTAGAGTAAGAGACTCACATCAAACTCTGATACTTCTTCTTCCAGATTCAGGTGGAGATAGAAGTAATTGCACTAGCAGCAAACACATAGAATGAAAACTGGCTTCGGGGCTTGAACGTGACCACCCGGGTTTTCTTATGCATCGCTGTTAGTGCAGAGATTGGACTAAAAAGTTAGGTATTCTGTGCTTGGAGCCTTATTGTCTCACAGGAAAAGATACCTTGCTGCCTTTACCGTCGTTGCCATCGTCGAACCCCTTTTGACATCTTTCTTGATACCAAGCAATGGCCGAGGTATACACGGACAAGGACGAGAGACCTAACGTCGACGTTGTATCCGAGCGGATGCGACATTAAACTGGTGATCATGAAGCCGTCCTCCCCTTGAAAAATTAGACTATCTTAGTACCTAGTTGCTGTCCAAGATTGACTTTTTGTTGATAGAATTCGGTCGGGTCGGGTGTTAACGTGGCCAGCAACGGCCCGTAGGCGGAAGCCAAACTTGGTGGAGAACAAGTCCGGTACACGAAGAAAGACTTGGAGCCCCCAACTGGCCAGCCTATCGCTGACGACGACAATCTTTTTAATCCTTTTGTTCAAGCTGCCATGACGTATAGAATAGTACAGACATTAGCAGAGAGAATGGTCATCAGCCAAAGGCGTCCGTATCCAAGGTGATGATGATGGAAAGCTCGAAGCCCCACTCCATAAATGCCACCATCGGAAAAGGTACATAGCACATTATGAAAAGGAGACGAAGTAACTTCTTCAAAATCCCTGGTACCGCCCCTTTTTCTTTGCCCATCAGACATCGCAACTCCATTTCAAAACTCGTCCCTCCTTCCTTCCACGAACCAGATGTTCGTTCTGGAAAACTATTGCGACGCCGAACCAGGGTCATCCTCAACCCGGTCTCCTGGGCCACTTCTCAGGGCTCAGGGGGCCCAGCCCCTCAAAATCCAGGGGTGCCCTACTGAGCCTCCCCAGTCATGCATGCCAGCATAGATGAGGAGGCTCGATTGAAAGGTAATCTTTATGCAGTGTAACTAATGTGAGGCCACCTGAAGAGGTCAAAGTGCTAGGATTGAGGGCATCCATGCATGCAATTTACCCAAGAATTGGAGTTGTTGAAGAAGTAAACAAGCTTTGTAACAGTCAGCTTGGGGCAAAGAACCAAGAACATAACATTAACAGGTATGGCTGAAACTGTCACGTCCAGTCTGTCATCTAACCTCAAGGCGTACAGTAACAGGCCACACTGTGCTAGGTTCCATCCAGATCCTCACTACCCAAGGTCTAAGAAATTCATAACTTCAGCTTCCATGCCATCCCCTATTTCTGCTCTACTTCGTACGTACTGTACTACTCAAGTCTCGTGCAGGCATCTGCCAACTTCGAGAAGCCGGCTAGTGTGGTCTGTTTCGTCTCGTTGTCCTGTACTTCGGGGGGAGCCCTGGAGACCCTTGGTTTCCATTAATCCCTCCTTTCTGTCATCCCCCCTCATTGGCCGCGTACTGACCCTGCATCACTCTGCCATCTCCCGGAGATGGCGGCTCGAAAGTCAAATCACAAGGGCTCCTCTTTGCTCCTTGAAGCGGCCCTGGCAAGCAAATTGGTAGGTAAGTAGGGTCGAACTATTGGGACTAAAGAAATCGACAAAAGCCTGGCCTCCGCCAGTCGCCTCTCGGGTCTACTCCGCGGGTGTCCAATGCCTAGTTACGTCGCCTATTGTGGAACCCTTTCAGGCCAAACAAAGGTCAACCCGTCAACGGCCAGAGGTAAAAGGGGAGGAGGATCACCGACCGGAGGCCTATTCTGATGCATGTGCGTTCCGCGTGTCTTCAACAAGTGAGTGAACTGCTGATTGACAAGAAAAAAAGTAGCAAGCCTGCTCTCTCAAGAACACATGGCCTACTCACTTAATCAGCATTGACAGCATAACAGTCATGCGGCAGCCTGCCTCTACACCCACATGCACTCTTCGGCCGGCAGCATCGATCTCAATGCCATAATGGCAGATCTTATTGGACTCCATTCTCCTGGATCTGAAGCCTTGGAGCCTAGCCAGCAGTACAGAATCCAATCAACCAGTCAGCTGCTTTCCCCTCTATCTTTTCTGGGCATTTATTTATGTTGTTCAACATCTGCCACACGTTTCTTTGAACCTCTCGGGTTTCTTCCACATCATCACCACTAACACTGCTGCTGACCTACAACCTGCAAAGTTCAGGTGCCTGTGCCCCTCGCTCAGTCTAATTTACGGGTATGTGCATTCTTACTCGTCAAGTGATATTTGCTAGCCTGATTGGGAACATAGACTAGTTAGCTGCACAACCTGCCAGTATGTGTTGGGCAACTTGCTCCTATCTCTATGTCTCATACTCTAGCATCAAGCTCAACAAGGACTGGTTGACGTTTGTTTCTACCTATTTTAATACGGTATTGTAGTAGTCTTACCTGACCGACACAAGCCGGCCATTTCTATTATTTTGTCACCAGTAACTGGAACAGACTGACATACTTTCTGCAAGAGTAACCACAGATTGACCATTCAGTTTTCCTAAAATTTACTAAGGGAGATATATGTTCTAGTTCACCTTGTAGCGAACGCTTCGTAGTTTCAGTGCCTCCAAAGCCTCCTATATGTTGGATGACAACGTGATGATGGATCGAAAGATAACCGCACGACACAGACTGACATATGGCATTCAAGGGAGACAGAAGAGTTGAGCAAGGCCACTGAATAGCATATGTGTACTAAAACCTGGTCTTTGCCAAGGTGTCTGATTTTGGATCTATTTACAACTAGAACGTTCGTCACTTACTGATTAAATTACTTCCACTCATTGCGTAGTTCATATGGGAAATAGTCGGTTAACTAAACGCCACCAGCGCCACTCCGAGATTCTACCAGCCACAGCGGGACATGCCTTTCTCCAAGGTTGGTTTTGGCTTCAACTGTCGACATCTAGGCCAGGTTCACACTGAGTGACCTCGTAGCTTCGCAAAAGATCAACAGCTCTCACTCCTACCTCGAGAGACTCACAATCTCTCTCGCATTGGCTTTCGTGCCAGCGCGCTACAAGCCTTGGGCGAGATGCAGCCGCGATATGCGGCGAGCCGCCGCAGGCAGCCAGGCAGCCAGGCAGCCAACAAACTGCCCATCACCAACAACAAGCTCAGGTAAACTATCATCACAACTCCCTCGCTACGACCCCAAGGAACTTGGCACTGGTCTCCTACAAGTACAATTGTGCGACAGAGCTCTCTGGTCTCTCAATCCCGCTTTCGGGACAATGGTTGTCTCTGTATAGCTACCGAGATATGCCAGCCTTTCCCGTTCTCTTCACCTTGGCCTTGGTCGTCCCGAAAATGCGTCTCGGATGTACTTCGGTTATGGCAGCCAATGCCAAGCGTTTTCATATGTCACCACTCAGGTAGGTATGGAAGACAAAAATTTTGGGCTGGGCAAGTGCTCCTCCCCCCTCCAAAGGTTCTTTTGGACGAATCTGAAGCTGCGTACGGAGTACCTCAGGCAGGTACCTTCTCACTCAACCAGATCTCCCTGGCTGCGCCTGAACAACAAACATCAGCACCACTAAATTTCTTCCACCACGATTCCACGATCCGGTGTTTCCCGTCATCAACAACATCACCATCGATTCGAAAATTACGGTTATCACGTTCGATTTCAAATCCCTCGCCCCCGCCCTCGATTCCTTTTTAACTCGAATTTTTTAAAACGCGACCTAATCGACAATGCCTGGCGGAAAAGGAAAGTCATCTGGCGGCAAGAGCTCCGGAGGCAAGACGAGCGCCGAAGGTCCCAAGAAACAACAGAGCCATTCTGCGCGCGCAGGTCTTCAGGTAAGCCTTTTGCAGAAAACGCAGATGAAGAGTTTCGCATCGTCTAGCAGTTTGCGCGTTTCCCAAGTCCCGCATTTGACGCATACCAACGCCACGAACCTTCGCACGACGCGTCAATCACATTTTCACGATAGAACTCCTGTTGCTTTTGTATGGCGTGGTATCAAATCGTCGCCATACTCGTGTTTACAGCTTTGCGACAGGCCCGCGGTCGGTTTTCGATGACTGGAAATGCTTGCAAAGATGGCTGTGTGAACAGCGTTGTTGAACAGGAGACGAGACGCAAAAGCAATACTGGATTGACGTGTAAACTGTATCGCGTACTGCAACAAATCTGTTGATTTCATCTCACTGACACCCAGCTCTCGTCTAGTTCCCCTGCGGCCGTGTGAAGAGATTCCTCAAGCAGAACACGCAGAACAAGATGCGCGTGGGCGCCAAGGCTGCAGTGTATGTGACTGCAGTGCTCGAGTATCTGACTGCTGAAGTCTTGGAGCTAGCAGGCGTAAGTTCTAACCCTTCCATCCACTACTTGTACCCGTCAAAAGATGCTGACTCTGAACGTTAGAACGCCGCCAAGGATCTCAAGGTCAAGCGTATCACCCCTCGCCACCTCCAGCTCGCTATCCGCGGTGATGAAGAACTCGACACCTTGATCCGCGCCACGATCGCTTACGGTGGTGTGCTGCCACACATCAACCGCGCACTGTTGCTCAAGGTTGAGCAGAAGAAGAAGGCCAAGGCTCTCGAGGGCTAAGATTTCGAACGATTCCAAGTTTCACACTACTTTCTTTATTCCGCTTTCGATCTCATTAAACGCTGGTATTTTTATTTTTATTTTGGGACGGTAATGCAGGAATGCTTTGATTCAATCATGAGGGAGGCGTCTTAACGAGTTACCAGTGTCTTGGGCGACGGGGGCTTGGATAGCCGAGAGAGGTTGCGCTCGTTGTAGCTGCAGTAGAGCCCCTCGAATCCGAGCTCGAACGACGGCGCATGGGGCAAGGTCTAAGGAACACAAGGCCACCCAGTGTCAGGTTCGCGGCGGAGGCAGTGTATAACAGGTGTGTGTGTGTGTGTGTGTTGTGTCGGCCTCCGTGGCGGGTACAAGGTGATGATGTATAGGAGACTGTCGTGCTGATGGACCTGGTCAGGTAGACACGGAGAATGCGTTGTTTCTAGATGTATTGAACTGGTTTACTACATGGTTTGGAAGACGCGAAAAAAAAATATGAAAAATGGAAAATGAACTTATGCTGACATTGACGAAGCGCTATGATGCAGGATATCTTGCTACGTAATAATCTATCTTGTATAATTGGGAACGAACTTGCATAATCGCCTCCATTACTGACTTTGTTGGCCAACCCAATATGTGTGCTATACTCCTTACTTCGATTCTTTCATCCCAACATGGTTTCCTCCTAACCTGGAAGTAGGGCCGATGCGCCCATTGCTTTTCATGCTCCTTGGCGAGTACTCTCACCCTCTGCGATGATGTTTTCCCAGTCAGCGAGTATCGAAGGCCGGTCATTGTCATCACCATGAGACGGTGGTAATGTTTGACCAACAACATCGACGATTTTCTCTGTGCTGCTTGACGGACTGCCCCTGTCTTGTTGATCTTGGGCCTCTTCGTGCTGCGCAAGTCTTTCTTGGTATCGTTCAAAATTGCACTGGCTGGGATAATCGCAGTCTTGGGAGCAGTTGTGGGTTCCCAGCATCATTCTCTTCCAACGCTGTGCATTTGCTATATCCCTCTTTTCCTTGGCGAATTCTTCCAGCCTTGACATTTCTTCCTCTCCATCACTCGAGTCTTGGAGCTTTCTCTTGAGCTGGCGTCTCCAGCGGGCTGGGTTGGCAACGTAGCTTGCCCGACGACGGCGCCAGTCTCCGTATTGAGCCCACCCATCATAGTCGAGTTCGGCAGTGCATGTCCCGCGACGGAGGCGTCGTTTGCGGTTCTTGTTGATCTTTGGCCTGTTTCTGATGAGACAAGTCGTGTGGGAACAGTTGAGGCAGCGTTGTGTTATTGACAGTGGCCAGCTTTGGCCGCAATTGTGGCAGCACCAGCGCCAGAGATGTGGGAATGCCGAGGAGGGGGGAGAGGCGGAAGGTGCATGTTTCGAAGAAGCCATGTTGATACTGACGAATGCCATGACAGGTCTGGTGTTGTGGTGTTGTGGTGTTTATGTCCAAGTTGGTACGCGTAGAGGTGATTTCATCGTCGTCAAAGTGTAGATGCAACAGGTGGAAGCAGGATGTTCTGGTTCGTAAGGTTGAGAGAGCAGAAGATAAGGAAAAAATATCTTTTTGCATTGAGTTGTGAGGAGAGAGACAATAGATAGCCGTTCCGTTGTGAATGAGTTGCAGAAGATGGTTAATTGAGTACAACGCATGGCTACTTATTCACGGAACAAACGTTCTTTCACCACAATTGTCCAAACAACAACAAATGATTAACAAGAAAACACAATCAAATGGTGACAAAGATCATGACGGTAAGAAGCGATATAGCTATTGTTTACGCAACAGCATACTGGGCTGGTCCAGACTGCTTTGTGATGCGTCAAAGCTAGACTCTTGGCTTTGTGAGAACAGAGGAACAAGGCAATGCGAGGTACTTGAAGGAGCCATCAACGGTAATTAGTGCAACCACATTTACTATAGGGTTGATGCTATTCGAAGAGTAGCTCTCACATACTTCAACTTCTCTTTGACTGCTTCAGGCATGTTGCGTGGCACTGACAGAACTTGTAGCCTATCAAACACTCAACAGACATGGCGGAAACTTCGTAGTGATGAGCTCAGCTAACAGTGATTTGGCAATGTTACAACATCATATGAAGTACCGTTCGCCATCGGCTTCAATGGAGGGATCATCATGAAACCTGGAGCTGCAATCGACGGTGACCCTTCATCGATTCTTGCTACCTCAACTTGCTACAATCCAATACCGAGCTTGATTCTACCAGACTGGAAATAGCTGAACTTCACCCTTCCACGACTTGCTTATCTTTCGCTACCTAGGACTCTGTGGCCTGAATGGCGTCCTCTGCCCTGTCTACCTCTACTCCAAGCCCAAGGACAATGATAACAACACCAACACCGACAAACATCCCGTCTGCTACCCTCACAACAACTCATATGCTCGCTCTTACTCTGGACCCCATATCACCACACCCTATCATCGACTCCTCAAGCGTCGTTTTGACTTGGCTTCACTGCCGGCTCGGCGATCCATCACTTAGCACCCATACGCTCAAATCCGTCGAAAGGCCGACATTCTTCGTTTTGACGTTGTTCAACACCAATACCTACGCTTTCTAACCAGCATTCTGGTCCGAATCATCGGGAAAGTTCAGAAAGCTCATTGCGTTCGGTGTCAAGACGAGCACAGTGACTGACAGGGCTGCGTTCTTCTTCTCGCTGGTCACGGGTCAAGTACCAGGGAGCATGTGCCAATTGTCACCGTGACGACAAAAACACCGAGTGTACATAGTATAGGAAGAAACACTTAGATCGACTGCTTAGGTGTAAGTTGTAATCAAGCTGCTTCGGAGCATGAAATACTGACGGTTGAACGTTTCTTTAGGTTCTCGCAACAGGTTCAACAAACGTTTCAGTATCGGAATAGTAGCAGAGGGGCTTCATATCAACACTGCGAGTCTGGAGAGCGCTGCCGTTGTACTCGCGAAGACCTCGGTTTTCAGCATGTCCGATAACCTGTTACTGGAACCGGCGGTTCCTACTATGCCAATCAGCCCGATTGCTCCTGTCGCTCAGTATACAAAGTCGGCCAATCTTACTCCATCCAAGTCTACAGAACCTATAAAGCGACAGGAAGTACCCAGAATCCCCGAAACCCTTGTCGGGATAAATTTTCTCGATGTCGCCTCTCATACATCACTCCTGAACTCATCGACTGATTATGATGCTCCTTCAACCGGAACCAGTATTCAAGACACGTCCATTACCATACCACCAAGGAACGTGGAGGAAGTTCCCAAGGTCCATCGGTTAGTGTGGCCGAGACAGCTCCCTTGACCTCACACCCGCCCCATCAACGGATCCAAGCAAGAAGGAGAACAAGGCAAGAAGCAAGAGCTTTTCCCTGGCATGATTGGCATGGATCAAGAAGCAACACGGAATTGGAGGGCTCTGGATATGATGGTTAAACAGCCTCTCATGACCTTGCAAGAACTAGAGGAAGAACTTGACAGCAAGATCGAGGAGGATACCGCATGCTATGTCTAGCACCCTGACTTCTTGTGGATGTAGGTTGAAATTTGGCATAGGGAAAACGGACCAGGTCAATAGCATGCCATGATAGGCTTAGTACACCACTTCTAATGATTCGTGTCAATGATGAAGATAAATTATGGCGCAAAAGCTGGGCGAGCAAGTATTTGTCGCGAGTAGACAAATGTCCGATCGACAAGCCACAACAAGGCGTATCCAAAATACCAGTAACCAATAGCTCGTTCCCTAAAGTCGCCATCTGAAGCCAGGGTGCTTCCAGTCAAGATCAACAATCGTTTCGGGGCTCATTCCTGCGAGCTCCTGCTCGATGTTGAGCTTGTCCCGTCGGTTGTTGTCCCAATTCATCCAAAGGAAGCCCCCGGTACTCAACAACAGGATCATGCATCCGCAAGCACAGTTCAGGCTGTTTCCAATAGGAAAATCAGGACCATCCTTGCTGAGATATGACCACGTGGCAATGAGACCGCCAATGTTACCAAACATGACCTATGCACGTGTGAGTAAAGGGTCCCTGGAACTTCCAACGAGGAGGGCATAACTTACGTTGAGACCGATGGCGCTACTACGAGCTGTGTCACTAACAACATTGGCACTGATGTGTGCGTTGGTCAAGGTACCCAAAACCATACAGGTGCTGGCTACCAAGAAGCAAGCGCCGTACCTGACGGTGGCCTCGGATGAGCCGAGGAACATGGAGTACCCTATAATAACGGTAGGGGCAGACATAATAATGAGAATCTGGCGCTTATCGAGAGCCCAACTAACAGCGGGGAAGGCCAAGGCGAAGAAGGCACCGACCGCATATGGGGGGACACTGTGCAGCTGCTTCTGGACGGTGGAATAGTCGGGATAGATAGTACCAACAATAGTCGGGAGGAAAAAGGCCAGGCCTTGGACCGTAATGTTGTTGAACAAAAAGATAAAGGCAATCTGGATCGTGACAGGGTTGGTCATGCCGCGCATGAGTTTAGTGCGGTCAATGCCATCAACGACCTCAGTCTGAGCAAGACGTTCGGACTTGACACGAGCAATGCACAACTCCTTCTCCTCGACTGTCAACCACCGGGCTGTCTCGGGTCGATCGGTGAGAGTAACGAAGGCCAACAGGCTGAGACCGATAGTGATAATGCCTTCGATGGCAAAGATCATACGCCAACTCTCGAGACCACCAAAGTGATCGAGCTTGAGAATGGCACTGGCGAGCAAGCCTCCAAAAGCGCCAGCTAGAGGGGCCATGACCATGTATAGCGACAAGCGAAAAGTAAGCTCGGCGCGCTTATACCAACGAGATAGGTAATAGGCGATGCCCGGCAGCATGCCAGCCTCGAAGATACCAAGTAGAAAACGAACGCCGCAGATGGCAGCGCGGTCCTTGACGAAGGCGGTGGCGATACTGACGATACCGAAGGCGAGTGACGTGGCCGGGAGGAACCAGCCTGGGCCGATCCACTTACAGCAAACCGTGACAGGAATCTCGAATAGGATATATGAAATATAGAAGACAGAAAGAACTATATTGTAATCGTAGCCAGACATGTTCAAGTCTGCTTCTAAGCCAGCAATGCGTGCGTTACCTAATTAATTAGATAGGCCACTTGGATCAAGAAAGATGGACCCTACCGATGTTTGCTCGATCGATGAAGCAGAATAAATAAAGGACAGCCACGGTAGGGACGGTGTACAAGTCCAGCTTCCACCGCAGCCTGCGCTCGGCAGCTTGATCAAACTGCACGAGAGAGTTTCCATAACTATGATATAACGTTAGAACCCAGTCATGTCATACTTAATGTTCCAGTCTTTGCGCCAGTGCCGGTGTTGGTGTCAAACTCACATGTCTGTGGCCAGGCAACCATGTCCGGCAGCATCGCTGACAGTTCCACCTTTGCCGTGGTTGTCCTCGACCCTTTCGGACTGGTCGTCAATGCCCTTTTCCTGATCTCTCTCGGATAGAGGCATGGTGGCGGGTGAGTGACAAGGTTGAGGCGTTAGGAGAAGCCTCAAGGGCAGAAGAGGCCAAAGACCAGAGGAAGAGTGCTCGGGTTGCGAGAAGAGGGAGAGCAAGGCTGGATGTGAAGTGAAGCTCGGGCTTGTCGAGATGCAGATTCAACAGATTCGAGCAGGATGACGGACGTTGATATAGAAAAAGAGTCAAAAGTACAGTGGTGCATAGTGGTGTACTTGGAGAATGATTCGGCCCTCGGTCTACCGTCTTGGGACGACCACCCCATTTTTGTTTGACTCGAGATGATGTTCCCCTCACGGCAGATCAGACTTCCCCAGTGTTGAGATTGAAGACGTGAAGTGGGTGGGTGTTGGGCCTAACAGGCTTTTCCTCTAATTCGCCTTGGCCTTAGAATTTGCCCCCCCTGTCTGTCCCCTTGTCCCCCTCCTTGTCCTCTTGTCCACTTGCCGTGGGGTATCCTGCAAAAT
>JABFEV010000503.1:0-23911 GCA_013618395.1 Fusarium domesticum | reverse complement strand
ACTTAGTATATGAGGAGTACACTCGTTAGCTTTAGATAGAATAGCTCGCCAGCTATCAACACAACTTGGTTACCTCAATTACCTTTGATTAATTCAAGTGATTAAACTATTACCAGACATGACATTGTTACATCTTTAGTATTGTTTTATTCATTGCCCTGTTGTACAGTATACAGGAAACCTCTACTTGTTTGATCGGCATACTTATCACATACGTTACATTAAATAGAACTCTGTCATACTGGAGAACCCTGCATATTACACACGGCGGCTCAACGGACCTAAAAGAGAAACACAATACATTAAATAGAACTCTTTGTCATACTAGAGAATCCTGCATATTACACACGGCGGCTCAACGAACCTGAAAGAGAAAGAGGGGACTGTAAGGAACACTCAATTTGCCAATATAGCTTGACGGTAGTTGATCGTTAAATGTGCCAACCGTAGGTAGACTGAGCAGGGGGCATCGGGCCTAAATTCTGGGCACAGTTATAGGCTATGGCTGTCATTCTCTCTGGATCTCTCTGAGATCACTTGTGGAGGCGAAGCATATAACTAACGTCAGTATAGGCTGGCCAGGAGGTATAGCACTCGAAAAGGGAAACCCCTCGCCTAGAGCTCTAAAGCTATAAGAACTCGAACATTCGCACCTCTCTTGTCCCTGTGTCAACTCACTCTTATCAATTCTTCTTCGAATCAACCTTATAACTCTACCCAAAACAAACTTTATCCACAATGCAATTTATGAATACCTTTTTCCTCTTGGCCACCACGGTCTGCTGCGTCGACGCCTACAAGATCCGCGCGTTCTCTGGCTCTGGCTGCACCGGCTCTGCCCGCGAGATCAATGTCTGGGATAACACATGTCGTAACACTGACGTCCCAGACACCCGCTCTATCCGCGTGCTTGGATATGGTGCGGGCCGCCAGCGCGCCGAGTTCTACAGGACCAAGGCCTGCGCGTTGCCAGCACAGAAGGGGTGGTGGGCTGATGGTGGGAGCAACGAGTTTAAGAAGGGTGCTTGTCTTGACCTGCCAATATTGGCTATCACCTACGGCTCGCGCTCTGCTTAGAGCGTGTTATCATGCAACTTAAAGCGTGGCTTCTTATGAGACATGGATCTAGTGATAGTGGAGATTTTATACCATGAATTTTGTTTGGATTCTCTGTCTACCTACGCTTAGGAGATAGCTAGTTACTTGCAAAGACGAATTTTCGGTAGCAAGCCACGAGCGAGCCGGCATTTATGACAATGTTCAATAACACACATATTTACATTTAAGGGACCAGGAAAACAAATCAAGGGCAAGAGTGAAGAGACAAAGCAGTCAAGTAGCGCACCCGTGAGACTCGTTTTCGCGAAAGGGTATGTAGGAGCATACGGCAAATGTAACAACATGAGGCCAAGAAGCGGGTCGAGCAGCAGAACGCATGGCGTCAGCAAATTCCCTATAACTTACCACTAGATTGGCCCGCCTAATAATGAGTTGAACTTTAGCTCATTGTGGTATTTTAGTATCATCGACCGGCAGACTAGTAGCTTCACGAGACTATCCTAAATTAAACTTGCGAAGAAAAGAAAATACTCTCCCGACGCTGTATGGTTCTGCGCCGAGCTATATATCATCGTCGTAGCCACCGCTGAATAAATTTGCCCATAAGACGAACCTGGGAAGCACGCTTAGCTATTATTCTGACAGATATATAACGCGTCTGCCTAGATTGAGCGTCGGTATTATCGGGATCTAATGTTAACTAAGATTTATGCAGACTGCGGTTTCTCTCACATGATCTCGAGCTCTTCTATATGGCCAAATTCTTGGACCGTAGATAGTAAATCAAAGTATATATATTATGCAGACTTAGGCCAATCTCGGCCATACGTCGTCTAAAGCAGATAATTCTCTTCCGTGGGAGGGGATCGCCTTAAGCATATAAGAGAGTAGAAAATTCGACAATGTTTGCAGTTTTTAGCGGCAACGTCAGTTCCGCAATACGTTCGTCGTCATTAGATCCTGTGTAGAGGTAAAGCAGCCTAATATTTCGGGGAGGTAGTAGAGAATATTGGTATACTTCCATCCTGGTAATCATAAGGCTCGACGCGGTTGGAGTCTAGTTATTAGAAACTATTATAATAGGAATTGTTCCTAGGCATCTTGGGCAAGACTTTAATCACCGACCATTCCAGAAGGAGGTGCAAGCAGTCAGCTTGGCCACGCAGCCATCAGCTTGAGAGTTGCCTCATCCCCAGTTCGTCGACCGTCCTTGAGCGGCACCTAACCGGAATTGAACGTGCATCACAATGACCACCAAAAAGGACCAGAAGGAAAAGAACAACGGCTGTCTAAAGACTGCCGATGTCTTCGGACCAGAGGAGTCGCTTTTAACGTACTATGAGATGATTGTCGAATCCCAGGAAGTCCGTACACGCTGAAACTTCCTGGCTGCATTTTCGAATTGGTTCCTCCTCGCCGGTTTCGTTGTTTTCCCCGGAACCTTTACTTCAACTGGCCGCAGCAAGGCGCTCAGTCACTATCAGGCTAGCTGGGTTATACAGCGTGCTATTCGAAATGTTCCTTTATAGTACCTTGGGCGATTCTCTTGCCTCTTTAGTGCGTTAGGGATTGCTTGGGCTTGGTGGAACCTCAGAAATACCTACATCTAGCTATTCTACGGCATTTTCTGTCAGTAAGTCCCGGATATTGAGGATCATATACTAACACGCCCAGAGCCCTGGATTACTTAATTGGGTAATGGCTTTGCTGACCTGTCTGACGAATATACACCGCCTAAGATGGGAGTGGTCAGTATCAGCTATTGTCACGGTCAGCATTGAGGGGGGCTTGCAGCGTACTCATGGGCTGGTGCTTGGTTATTACTTTTGACTTCTTAGGTTGTTAAAGGAAGATTGTGCTATTTAGTAAAGATAGCAAATTGATCGTTGTCCCCCTCAAACAGAAAGTTCTTGAAAGTCACTTGTGACGTTCTGGAGCTATATTCTTCGATAAAGTGCTTGAATGCAAATTGGCTGCCACAACTGACTACCTTGCTTACTAGGTATTCAATGTCTTTGTCTATTGCGCGCAGACTGTATTTGTTCGGGGCCCTGTTTTCTATGGCCTCCCTGTGGACGGCAAGGCGGGCGCAAAATCAGTACTGAAAGGAGTTCTCGCAGACCTGTGGCTTAGCATGAGCTTGTCAGGTATTTGCACTGTTTCTGAGTGCGATAGAAGTAAGGTCAGGTTCCTGAGGGACAGTCGTGACGATTCTCCGAAGTGAACATGCAGCTCTAAGGGCGGGGCGCAAACCGTAGAATTCGCGAACGGAAGCAGCCTGGCAGTTGATACCGATGTCCATCCTGCATTGGGGATGTAGAAAGCCATACATGCGCATTCGATCTAAGAAGACATGCAAGATTGTTTGACCTCCCTTCCCCCCTTCCTTGAATCCACCAGTCGTTTCTACAACGAGTCCTTCCGTAACAGCCATCTAGATTTGTAGTTAAGCGCCGGCCCATTAGGCTTCCGGCAACCTGCTCGGCTGTATTAGATAGCCAATGCCAGGCAGCTCCCAGAAGTACTATAATAATAATAGAAGCCGGCAACCAGTCCGGCCGGTCCGTGTCTATGATGGAGGCGTTGCATGGTTGACTACTTATACAACCCCAAGCTTCCGCGGATGATGTGCTAGGCTTGTCCGTGTTTTGACCTCATGAACGCGCGGCTTGATCATCGCTTACGACCCTTGAGGATCTTGGAGGTATTGTCGGCAGATGAAGCCAAGTGTGCATGCATCTCTGAATGACCTTGTTGAGTCCCTAGGCAGTGCATCTTATCAGTCATGATACAAGGCCACTCCAACAATTAAAGCCCCATATGAATGAAATTGCCAGGTCCCATAAGAGGACGCATTATTGCTATAAATGCTCCAAGCATTTTATACATATTCGCAATATCTCATCGTTCGTTGCCTACATTCGATGCCGCGACGTAGCATCTATGACTAGCTTACGCTCACCATCGCAGCTCGTACGACTTCCAAATGCAGAACATAACTATGTAATTACTCGACTCGTGTATCTGCCTGCCGCGAAGAACAATGCTATGTTATGCTACACCTTCCCTGTCGCAAGGTCCAACCCCTTGCGCTAATGCACGCAGCTGACAACCGCATCAGGGTTTGGTGGAATCTGGGAAGACGCTCAAGCGTGCCATTGTAATCGATGGGAAAGGCTTTGACCTGAACCCGGCAGATGTGTAAATGCGGGGAGTCGGATTTTGTGCACTCCGTAGTAGATTGCACCGTCCTTACACATGCTTTCTGTCTTCGTATTTACGGGAAGTGGAACCCTTTAGCCATATTACATCGCCACCGGATCATCGGGAAAGGGATAGAGAATAGATAGGGAACCCTATAACGCCTGATGCACTAATAATTACCTCAGTATAGGCGTGTAGCCACTTGCGTCAAAAGGCTTATCTGGACGACTATAAAATCAAGGCTATTGCACCTGGAATTTCTCTTGTTCTCTTCATTTCACACTTACACTTTTTAGTATTGCAACAGAACATCTCAAACCGCTCACAATTCAAGATGGTCAACACACTGCCATTTGGCGATACGCAAGTCCCTGTTCCCGGTTTCGGGGCCATGGGTCTGACTTCATACATGGGCAGCGATCTTGATCTTGAACAGGCGGAGCCAGTCCTCTTGAAAGCGGTCGAGCTTGGCTGTACGTTCTGGGATACTGCTGTAAGTAACCACTTCAATAGTGGGCACTTGAGGTATTGCTGCTAACTGCTGCGGGCTCCAGGTCGCCTACAAGAGTGGTGCAAATGAAAGGTTGCTTGGCGACTTTATAAAGAAGCACAATGTTCGCGACAAGCTTTTTGGTGAGCACACTGGTATCCCGGTGCTGTATAATATATGACCGCTGACGAGAGATTGCTGTGTAGTTGCGTCGAAATGCGGATTTGACGTGTTCTCGACTAGACGAGCCGTGACCAACTCGGCAGCTCACATCAAGGAATACATCGAAGGGACAATTGAGAGGCTTGGTTTCACACCTGACCTCTACTATCTCCACAGGATTGACCCCAGTACGTAGAGGTACCGTGTCCATGCTTGTTCTCATCAGTTCTGACACTATCAAGCAACGCCCCTCGAGGAGTCCATTGGTGCCCTGGATGAACTCCGCCGCGCTGGAAAGACCAAGTACATTGGCCTATCTGAATGTTCTGCTGCGACCTTGCGCAAAGCCAATTCAAGTACGTATGCTCAGTGTGGTGCCAGCAAAATTCGGTAGTAGTAACATATTCAAGTCGCCAAGATTGATGCCATCCAGGCTGAGTACTCGGCCTTTGAAACGATACACGAGACGAATGACCTCATCGCGACAGCTAAGGAATTAGGTGTAGCTTTTGTTGCATTTAGTCCCTTAGGACACGGCTGGCTTGTGGATAACTTTGACTACAAGTCTCCCGATGATTTTGCACCTGATGATTTCCGCCGAACTGGTAGGTTACCTTATCCGCAAACGAGCTAGCGCATCATCAGAGGGAGGCTAACCTTCATCACTGCAGTTCCCAAGTTCCAGGGCGAGAACTTTTACAAAAACAAAGCAATTGTAAGTGAGATTAAGAAGCTAGCTACACGAAAAGGCTGCACGGTTGCGCAGATTGCACTGGCTTGGGTGGCTGCGCAGGGGCTCATCAGCATCCCGGGCACGACTAAAGTCTCGCGTCTGGAAGAGAACTGGGCATCTCGGACTGTCGTCTTAACAGACGAAGAGGAGAAGGAGATGCGAAAGATTGTGAACGATGCTAAGCCGATCGGGGAGAGATTCGCTGCCGCCATGCAGCATTTGGTGGGTAACTAGATTCATAGCGGCCTACTACTGTTGGTCTCGGTTCACTTTATTATCTTGACAGACTTGTTCGATCTGAGTCAAATTTGAAGAGTTAAACGGTGCCCTAGAAGCAAGAACGTAGTCTAAATTCAAGGCCCAGCTGTTGGCCTACGAAGCCTTGTCACTATTGGGATCTGAACAGAGGACGCTCGCCTCTTTGAGCGCGCCACATATTGGTAGACCGGAAGAGATCGACGCAGCCTGAAATGACCCAACCCCAGGACCGAGCAAACTCTGCCGTAACTTCCCACCCCGTAGGGTCCCATGGTTCGCGCCAGACGATTACCCCAATACCTTGACCGTGACCGCGCCCCGTAAAGGCACGACATAGATCATCTTCGTCATATGAGTCAACGTTTCGTTTAAGTATGTTGTCTCGGAGTTGAGCTATCGGGAGTAGATCTATCCAAGGATGGTGCTCTGTGTGATACTGAAGACTGGTCGGCCGAAGACCATAAGGTAAAGTATCTGCGTTGAGATTTACGCTGGCTGGCCAAGGCCCGGCAACGAAGAATAATGAGCAGGCGTCGTCGTGCATATGGTCAGCAGAAAGGCCAAAGACCTCTGCATTCAGCATTAATGCCCGGGAAATGTTGAACTGAGATAGGCTGGATAGCATGTTGGGCCGGGATATCCCAGCCCTTCTGTCTTGATTCGCAATCGTTTCAAAAACACGGATGATGGCCTGATTGCCCCATGAATGCAACTGGAGTATGTTGAATTTGTCTACAAGCATCTTGAGATCAATCTCTTGATTCAGAACAGCGCTGATCAAGGCTGGGATGGAGATAACATTGTGGCCGGCGAGCGTGGGTACGGCACTTGAGGGGCCGAGCGTGGGAGCCAGCTGCTTCTTCCGTTGACGAGCGCCTACGGGGAAAATGTTAACGCAACTGGATACATCAGAAGGCCCTTTGTAGATGGCGACGAGCTTACGGTGGGACCGCTGGTTGATGCGATTTTGAATCTTTTTCCGCTTGACCGAATCGCCTATACCGAACCAGTTATCGTTATTGCCGATAATTCCGGATTGCAGAAGGAGCTGGTGATCAAGATTGGTGGGTTCAGTCATCGTTGCTTGAAAAGGTCGAGAAATATGGGGTAGGTAGTACTTGGAAACTTGGAAAAGTTGCGTTGAAGTCGAAGCAAGTGTGCGGTTGTATGCTGGAGGATGACATGCGCGTCAAATCCGGGCGTGACGGGGTTAAGAATGTTAAAGCTGATAGGACGCTTATCCTAAAGTAGTAAAACACGATGGGGCACCATGCACCTGTCACCAACTTGCATTAGCTTGCATGCTATGACGCTAGTGGCAGATTAAGGTTCTACTCATGCGAGAAAATGGGGTTGCAGTAAACGCCACAGCCATCGAAGCGTCGCACGATAGGTAATCGCTTTTCAAGAACTCCATGGCGATGACGATCCTCCCAAAACTCCTATTACAACTAACATCAGATATATCCCAATGGTGACGCAAGCAATAGTTGTATGGTTTCAAAGCTCTCCCTCTCCTTAATGAGGAGTCTTGGCCGGTGATCTTGAACGCGCGGCAAAAGTCGACACTTGGCGGTATAAAGGTATGATTTATATAAAATATGATGGTGAATATCCCCCGAGGCTGTCTAGGATATTATGTCCAGAAGCTTATCACTGCCAACAAAAACAAAATGAAGTTCGCACACTTATACCTAGTCGGTCAATTGTTCACGTCGACGAATGCTATTGACCCGAGGGTTCAGAATAGCAGATTGCCCCTCCAGCGCGACGGAGCAAACTGTGAACAGGCCGTATGTATTAAATCATAATGGTGCCAAAACTCCCCAACTAACTAGAACAGTGTACGACTTTAGCCTCCGAGTTCCCGGGCAGATTCCATTATGAGGACGATGATTCCGACTTTACAATCTGGGACCAGAAACAGTTAGAGACCGTCTATGCCTGTCGCGTCCAACCCGCATCTGCCGACGAGGTTTCCAGAGTCTTACAGGTTCTTGTGCACAATTGGTGCAGATTCGCGGTCAAGTGTGGTGGCCACTCACGATTTCCGGACGACTCAGTCTCCATCGGCGGAGTTACCATCGACCTTGGCTTGATCAATAGTACCGTCGTCTCAGATGACCGTACAACTGCTCGTGTCGGCGGCGGGTCCCTCAGTCGCCAGGTTTTTGCTGCTCTGGATCCGTATGGTTTGGCAAACGTTGGTGGAAGAGTTGGGCAAGTCGGCATAGGGGGTTTTACTCTTGGTGGTGGTACCTCCGTACTCGCTGCAAAATATGGATGGGCACTCGATCATGTCCTAGAGTACGAGGTGAGAGAATCTGCTGCTCTGTTTGTCAAGATGTGAAAGCGCTGACCCCAAAAGGTTGTTCTACCAAATGCCACAATAGTGACGGCATCCGAACACTTGCACCCGGATTTGTACTATGCTCTTCGAGGCGGTGGTAACAATTTTGGCATCGTAACATCGTTCAACATTAGTGTATTTCCTCAAAGTTCTGTGTATGCCGGTTCGCGTACCTTTGGCGATGACCAGACGGATCGAGTATTGGAAGAGGCCGAGAAAATCTTTGCGATCCAGGACTCTGAAGACACCGCCATAGGTCTGGAGTACCGGTATACCTATACTGCACAAAGTGGCTGGAGTATTTCAACCACCCAACGATACGCGGAGCCCATGCTGTACCCCCCGGCATTTGATGGTCTGAACAGCATTCCAGCATTGGGAAATCTCACCGGAGGTATCAACAGTCTTGCGAATAGCACCAGTTCGCAAGAACCACTGGGCATAACGAGGTAAGAGAGAGCTAAATTATCTTGTTGTTTCGGAAGACTAATGACAAAACAACAACAGGAACGTGTTTACCACTTTGACGCACCATCCATCCATAGACCTGGGCAAAAAGGGCCTTGGCATCCTCAAAGGCCTTGTGGAGGGAAGAAATCTGACTAGTCTGAGTCCGCAGCTGATCACATACTCCATACCTGCCGCTACAATGGAGATGTCCAAAGCAAGAGGTGGCAACGCTCTCGGTCTTGACGCCGAAGGACATCTTATTAGTAAGTCGTGACCCCTTACCTCTTGGTCTACTCTAGGTCGTCATCTTTTAATAATGCGAATATGAGCTAATGATAAATTAGTCAATCTCTTCTCTTTAAGCTGGACTAACAGTGCAATGGACAATGCCGCGTACGCTTTGGCAAATGACTTTACTGCAGACTTTCAAAAGGCTGCGAAGAGTCTCGACGTGTTTCATCCATTCGTCTATATTAATTATGCGAATAAGGGACAAGACGTATTCGCTAGTTATGGCAAGGACAATCACAGAAGATTGGTCGAGGTACAGCAGGCGTTGGACCCCCATGGCGTCTTTACATCTTCGGGGCTCTGGACTGGCTTTTTCAAAGTACGATGATTTGCTCTACCTGTACGTAAACAATTCATATAGTTCCTGGCCTAGACCTAAATCATTAGGTCGCGCAATTAGGAATATGAAACTACATGTGTTGGATCTTGGGAGTACTCGAAAAACAACAAACACGGCAATGAAGACATCCGTAGGATAGTCCATTACGATTAGAATACCGAATTTACTGGTCATTGAACTGTTGAATAATAGCCGCCCGTCAAAGAAATCCACGTCGGTCGATTCTCATTTCGTACCCAAGATGAGTCTTCCACCTGTGGCCTATAGAATTCCTATAGCGGAGGACCCCCCTTCTTCAGGTGCACCGCCGGCTTCTGGTTGTATTCCTTAGAAACATGTCACCCTATGTCCTTTAGACTCTGCAAAAGACAACTGTCGTATCCGAGGCATCGGAATCTGTTGTAGACCCGTGGCCTGGGTACTGGGTGGATAGGTTACTATGTTAACTCCTCCTGGGCGCCCGGATTCCACTAGGCGACGTAGCCCTGCGCCCTTGAGAATTACCTAGCGACTTTTTTATCACATAACAAGTGTCTGATTCAGCCATCTCGCCTGGGGCACAGGTGGAAGTCGTAAAGCAGTGCTCGCCGTTATGGCAAATTACAGAATCAGCCACTCACCATAACTCTCTCTTTCCCAAATACTTGCTGCGGGCTCACGAGCGCTCTGCCTCTCTTAGTCTCCTGGTTTGTGATTATTTTCCTGTCATCCTGTTATTAAATAACAAATATTTATAACTTCTGCGTAATAAATATGTTACACTGATTACCAGCTCTCATTCATTATAAACCCTTTTAACTTATTAAAGCCGGCTCATCTTGTCTAATTTAATACAAATGGAATTTGTACCTGAGCCATGAAGCTATCTAACAGCACATTCGGCTGTTCTCCAAGCTCGTTGCGACTAAAGCTTTAGGAGGCCTCCCCAGCGGACGATGGATATCCCCTTGCACCGATTTCTTATCATCATATTACGTGGACAAGATCTTGGCGTTTGAACTAAATGCCGAGAAAGGTCAAATTTGGGGCCGCCATATGTTTAATCCACTGAGCATAATATGGAGAAGGCATATCGGCTTGAACTCGGGCGTACATGGGTCGCGTAGAGCCCATGGAGATTTACGATGCTCCGTTCTTAATAAAGAATGGGGAGACGCTAATGCAAGTTGCTCGCCATTGGCTGATACAATGAAGGGCATTTCAGGTGTTGGCACTTCTTCTCGCATGGTCTCTTGGATGCCAGACGTTTAAGAATCCCCAGCTGTATCTTTCAACATGGCTATATCGGCTTCTCGTGGTCTCGATTCCTATTAAGCTCTCCTTTTGTGTGTCTCCTCCACCTGGCAGTCTTACTCTCATTTTAAACTTAATCATGAAGTTCATTCTTCTCTTGACGCCGTTGGCTTGTTATAACGCCTACGCCTTTCCCGGTTTTGACAAGCTCTTGCGCGAACTCGCTCGTCGACAAGATGCCCCACAGTCGCGACAGATGATTGGAGATCTAGTAGAGGGAGCGACAACAGAAGTTGGAAGAAGGGTACGGGATTGTTTACTTGGCGATGAATCGTGCGAAGTCACTACTCAAAAGGTAGTTATATCAGCTATCTCCATCCGCACCAAAAGTCCAATCAGACTGACAACCCAGGCTTACTCCCCCCCCGGACCCTTGAATAGCACGGCCTGTCGCCGAGATACGTGTTGCGTCTGGGACTACATACAAAATGACCTAACCGAGATCTTCATCGAGAACGACGGCACCTGCAACAGGCTCGCAAGACAAGCAGTACGGTTGGGCTTCCACGACGCCGGAGCCTGGTCCCGTACCTCCCGTACAGGCGGTGCAGACGGAAGCTTGCTTCTAAGCTCGAATGAGATATCCCGACCCGTCAACAATGGAATGCAAGACATTCGAGACGTTGGCCTTGAGATTCTCGATAGGTATCAGGACTTCGGTATTAGTGCAGGCGACCTCGTCCAATTCATGCACAACGTGGCTGTTGTTATCTGCCCGCTTGGGCCACGCATGCTCACCTTCGTAGGGAGGACAGATAACGACGAGTCGCCTGCAGGACTCTTACCTACTGATGACTTGTCGGCGGACCGAATGATTGAGGTTTTTGCGAACAAGACGTTTGGCACGAGGGATCTTGTTGCTCTTGTCGGTGCGCACACTACAGCTGAGCAGTTCTTTGTCGACACTAATCGGGCCGGTGCGCCGTTGGATACTACACCTGGGGTTTGGGATATTAATTACTACCAAGAAGTCTTGACTGGCTCGCCTCCCAGGTTTTAGGAAACCTTGTCTCTGGTGAAAGAGATCAGCCCGCTAATGTCCTTTTAGTAATGTTTTCCGACTCGACAGTGACGACAGCATGGCCAGGAGTGGTGAGCTAGATGCGTTCTTCCAGACCTATGCTGTGGGTACAAACTCTTGCGTCCGCTGTTTGTCCTTGTGCTAACTTCTATCATAGGATACTTCATTCGGCCAGACAACTTGGAATGCGGATTACTCCAGGGCTTACGCCCGTCTTAGCCTCCTCGGTGTGAGGAGCATTAACAATCTTACTGATTGTACTGCCGTCCTGCCAAGTGCGGTAACTAGGTTTACGGCTCGACCGAACAACTCAGATTCAGATGGCGGTAACGCAGGGGCAGACAACGAGAACTTAGCGACAGGCGCCCGATATTATCTTCAGCAGCCAGCGAATTTGGCCTTCATTGTATTAATGTTCTACATTGTTATATTCCCATAATATGATAGAATACGTGGTGTCGAAGGCGACATACATGTTCACCATTACCAGGGGCAGAAGGAGATACTGTAGAAATATACACTATATAATGTAATACCGGTAACGTGTGTATGAATGTCGTGTCGCTTCATGCTCAAGGCCCGACGTGTTTTCGCGCGGTATATAGACGCAAAACCCAATAGTAAGTAGAATACGAGGACTTAAACGCGTCGCATATAATTACTTCTCATGGGGTGCATGTCGTAGGAAAGTTGTTAAACCACTGCATGCAGGGGAGAGAAATAAAGGGTACCACCTTGCACGCTTGTGCCCGTACACATATCTATTGTGTCAGGGGCTAAAGCCACCTAACCAGGTTTGTCAGAGGGATCTAGGTCACGTGTCGATCCCTACCAAGAACCTTCAGATCGCAGTTCAACCTGCCGTTCATAGTTAATTTTTCAGCCATTAATTCAACCTTTTAGGTCCTTTATTAGAAAGGCCCTAAAATCATAGTATTTTGTGAAATGCTTTACTCTCTTATTTCTCCCCTTTATCACCCGGTGCCCTTCCCCAGCTGCTGCGGCCATCTACAGTGGCTGGCCTTGTATGTTGGGCATAACAGACTACCATGTCGATCACTAATCCCCGCTCATGCAACCATAAGCCGAGTGCATTAGCGCCGATACATTTTACTGGTCGACAGGGTGATTGGTTGCCCCTGTCTGGTGATCTAGAACTCATAGCATGCGTAAGCAGGTCGTACGAGCATGTAACTAACGGATGGACCATCACTAACGAAGCAAGGACCCGGCGAAATACTTAGTACCCCAGTCATAGTTGTACACAATCCCTCAACGGGCTGGCGAGATACCGGTAGTAGCAGCCTGTCCAGCAACTCTGCTACCGACGCCCGCCCAGCAAACAATCATCCACCATCCCTAGATAGACCTGATCCCAATCCCACGGCTTCGGGACAACACGCTTCTCGCTATGGTCGCGGGCGTGCTGGGCGAGAACGAGCTGTATGCGGATATGTTGAGTCTGGACGCCGGTCGCGGCGGGAACGTGTCCCTTATCGTTTAGGCCGGTTCGTGGAATTCTCGAGGTTGGGAGGTGTCTATTCATTTCTTGCGAAGATGGGATGGTTGGTGACGGACTATCATGACCTTTACTTGGCGACTAACGAATGGTATGGCCGGAGAGGGAAGCCGAGACTCACGTTCTGACGCGCAAAAGGCTGCAATGCGAGACAATCCAAGACCACGCATCGAATTTATACAACTGTCTGCTACCTGTTCCTTAAGTTTTGCGCATTGTGAAATCCCCGTTTCGCTCCACTCGTTACCGCATCTCTTCCGCAATTGACTTGCATTACAGCCTTGAATACTCCTTTCCTCACCATCGCAGTCGCGCGCCTTGCCAGGATCGACAGTTCCGTATCCGCATTGACGATCGTTTTTACCCGGGGCATCATCCTCGCTGGCCAGACAACTTGTTTTTATCATCTTTCGGCCAAATTTGACTGGCTCCAGACTACCATGTGCGGAGAGGTTGACTCGGGCAGCAACGGATCCCCTTCACGTCGTGTTTTTCGATAGTTGGAGTCCAGCAAGACATGGTAATAATCGTCATCCAAGCTGAAAGTGCCCTCAAATAATCGCGGTCGAACTTGAGGTTGAATTATAATCCATGCCCATCCAGCTTTCCTCCATCTACGGCGACCATGGTCAAATAGAAGCGCATCTCCCTCGAAGAGAAGTGTAGAGCCTTCCAAGAGGTGGTTAGAAGAGTCACGTGTTGCTTCAGATCCAAGATATCGATATTCTGCGACGGGGGAAATAGTTTTGCGATCCAACTGCATGTTGAGCCGGATTCTTCTGACATTGTTGGACAGCCTGAGCTCTAGTTGGAAGTTTGATAAGACACCTAGTTGCTCTGGATCCACTGAGAAAAGCAGGTCCTCAATTGTTGAGACTTGGTCGATGTTTGTCCTTCGTACAGGCAGCGCTTATGCAACAAGTGTACGTTAGCTATTGATCAAACCAATGTAGGTCCCGACTGACTGTCTCGAGGCCCTTGGACTTACTTACCTAAGCTCTGTAACTGGACGAAGGGAAGTAATAGAAAGCCAATAAATAGACCCAAGAGGTTCATGGTAGCGGAAACCTCGAAAAGCGATGGTTAAATCCAACGTGACATCGATTGGAGATATGCCGGGCATTCGAGATGATTTTGCTTCTTTATTATAAATATGTAAGTATTTCTTCAGTGGGGCCAGTACAACTCGGCCTTCTTTTTCCATGCTGTCGTACGTCATGTTCTATCTTGGAGTAGATAATAAGTTTACGTCGCCCCCAAACATGGGTAGAGACCCTAGTTTCGTCAGGAGAGATAACTTCCAAGTATGCAAAAGATAAGTAATTATGAAATACGCTAAGACGTTTGTGGGCAGATTCACCCACACCGGTTTATCCATGCTAATGCCGGCCTGCTAAGGCAAGTATAAATATGTCGGACTCTCGCGGGTAAACTAGCGGCCCGAGTTGTATTGTTTAAGTGACAAGTGCTTTACAGGAGTAATTGTATATAAAAGTGCCTTAATAAGGCTGTTCTTCTTGAAGTATTGATTGATGATTGATTGTATTAATGATCTTGACTGTTGTTCTTGTTCTTGTTGAAATTAATGATCGTATTACGGCGTCATTCTGTTATTTTACCCCTCTTTTCCTTAATCATCCAAGCAAGGCCTTCCTCTTGTCTCACAAAATAAGTGTGCATGTGAGCTATACATATCGCCATGTATTTCAAAAATGTACAATAAGACAACGGAACAGTATAATTGGCTTGTGCCTTGGCTTGAGCAAATAATAAAAGGACGGCCTTACGCGTCCTGTGTTGATGGTGGCCCCTAACTCTCTCTACTATGTTTGCGAGTGGAGTCTGGATGCTCCACTGTAATCAGTCTGCATTAGCGTGAGATTATCCGTACCCTGACCGCCGAGGCGAGGGAACCACTTCGATTGGCCTAGGCCAACCTTAATAATTTAGGGACTAGTTGTACTATTTTGACTTACCCTATTGGGTTGCCTTCTTTACTCCGGGAAGTTAAAGGGAACAATTTATGAGAGTATTTCTATCTTAGATATAATATGACTTAGAAGCATAGTTTAGAGACTAGATGCAGACTCAAGCTCAACGGCAGCATAGAGTGTCTTAGGAGTTGCACAACAAGCTTAACAATAGCAAATAGCAGATGAGTCCCTGCATCGACGTCCTGCGATAAGGCCCTTAACTGAGATAGGATATATACGCGAGAGCGGGGTTTAAGTCAAGGATATCCTGGTCTTTATTACATATGCGACAGTGTTCTGGGTCAGAAGTTAAGCACCGGAAGCTAGCGTAAAGGCATATAGCAAATACAATAGAGTGTTGTTGGTAAGGAAAGCGTATTAAACATAGGAAATTATAAAGATATTACAGCGAGTAAAGGTACCTTTACGTTTAGAGCAGGATGTGAGTTGAGAGAAATAGGGAACGTAATGGTTCTCTAATATAGAAGGACTAGGCAACTGAATTACCACTATAGAACAACAAGACGTCTTGACAAAACATCTATCGCACGTCTTCGAAAGAGTAAATGCAAGCTTAAACCGTACCATGTATTCTAGTATCTGTTAGTACCTCGGCTATTATATGCATTCGGAGGAATGACGGCAATGTTTCTCCAATGGGTTGTCTCTAGACGTCCCGCAGGGTCATATTGCTCTAGTTTAAACCGCCTGATTTGGACGTGCCTTAAGGTCGACACGACTATTATAAAGTATTGCTGCACATATCCGAAAAGGAAGTTTAAGAGCAATTTAGTCGAGTACTAAAGAAGTACCTATATAACTAAACGGGCGATAGTTATTAAGGTTATAAGAAGCAAAATATAAAAACCGTGTTATAGGCTTAAAGAACACGCACTACTCCTGTCTTTAAGATACGTTTTCTAATTCGGCGTTAAATTATAGTAGTCCGTATTGAAAGTTGAGTTTAGTGAGACTCTACCCATAACCTCGCCTAACTCCAGGCGCATATAGGTGTCGACTGCATAGTCCCCGAGTCCTTCTTGCGTAATAAAAGTTTAGCGAGCGCCGCGGACCTAATCGCCATAACCGCCATATCCCGTATGCTGCCCATAGCATAAGTTAATACCATTACCAGCAATTTCCATGTCTAGCAACTGAGAGTTCCATTTATAGCACCAGGAATTCCCATAATCATAGCCGTAAAAGAGGCTAATAATACCTGGAATCGAGACTAGAGCCCGCATAAAGGCATCGTCCTAACCTCTATAATTGCAATTCCTACCCTCTCCTTCGCTGCACCACCCGTCTCCCTGCTGTATAACATTCTCCTCGTTGATCCCTAGATGATAGTGCTTATTAATACCCTCCTCTCTCTGAATTAGTTAAGTTGCATGAACTGGAATATGGACAAAGGCGAGGGATGGAATATTCCTCGCATATTCCTTAACTAGAGTGGCATTAGTCTCGTTAAACCAGGTTACCACGCTTGAGTCAATCTAGTTTGGTTGAGCGTTACCCTGATAATGAAAGCCGCCGTGACTATCGAAGAATTATAGAAGTACTTCGAGGGTGCAATATTCGCTCGCAGTGCAACTAGACGCGTGAACAGGAAGGTAGTAATTGGTGACACTGGCATTAACTGTAGAAATCATACTATCTGTTTGGGAATTTTAGCTCACGCTATAAGATACTATTACCGCTAATGTTAGAGTTATAATTATAGTTTCCCTAGGTAGAAATTCTAGTTTTCCGCTTACTTATCTGTTCTACTTGCTTATAGAGTACGTTATATGTTATATTATAGTATTTTCTAGAGGGGCAGAGAGACAGCAAGGCATATCGCGTTCTTTAACCCCTTTATGAGAAGGCAAAACTGCGAACTTTAGGAAGTTGGAATTTCTATAAGTGGGTGAGCATACCGAAAGACGCTGTGGTGTTAGTTGACTGGTTACTAACAATGGGCAGGTTTAAAGAGTTCTCTTTAGCCCGCTCTCTCGAAGCAGAATGGGAGTCTGCCTTAGCTACCTAACTTCTATATGTTAGCTTAACAACTTAGCATAGTGATCTCTGCAAAAACGAGATCTTGAGCTTATTACTAGTGGTTGGGGGTTTTTCACCGCCTTCGTGGGGGTTTCTCTCGCAGGATCTTGAGTTCTTCTATATGGCCAGTTCTTGGACCGTAGATAGTAAATTAAATTATATATAGTATTTTCTAGAAATACCGACGATCTAGTAGTTAGAGTAAAAATCTAGTTGGTTTAAGAAGACTATAGAGCATAGCAGCCTAGAGAGTTTAAATCTAACCTAACTATAACCCTAATCTCCATCCACCTTAGTCACTTACCAACTATAAACCCCATCCATACTTGAGTGAAAGAAAAGCTTGCTTATCTACTGCCACATCCTTTGGCTGAAATTACGTCTGTTACAATCTGAAACCCCTGATTGCAAAGAGAACACTCAAGTAGAGCACTGGTACTTGCGGAACTGTCGGGTCTTGACCTTGTTCTCAAACATCTCATCCAGCTGCAGATAAGTCCGGTTCTTCATCTCAGGGAGGTCAAAGAAAAAGATGACCCAGGCCACGGTACAAAGACCGGCGAAGATAAGACCAGTCTTGCCACCCAGGTTGCCCTCGTCGGCGTTAAAGATATATGGGACGCAAAAGTTGAAGAGCCACGACGCAAAGCCATTACACATGAAGCCAATGGCATTGGCCTTTGCGCGAAGCTGAACAGTCGAGGTTTCGGAGACGATAATAGGGATAACTGGACCTGCGCCAACATTGAAGAAAACCATGACCATGTTGATCATAATACCCATGTACCATAGAGCAGCCTGGGACGAGAAGAAGCCGGCGATACCAATGGAAAGCCAGACCACTGCCAGCCAGGCTGTACAGCCCATCATAGCCCGTCTGCGGCCGACATAGTTGACCAGAACCCACGAAACCATGATGGCAACCAAGGACAGGCCCGAGGCAATCTCGAGAACGACGATAGAGCTGGAAGGAGAGAGACCGGCGATGATCATAAAGTAAGTGCCATTGGAGACAAAGGTGAGGCCGTGGAACTGCTGCACAATACTGGCAAAGATGACGATGCGCATGCGGCGCCAGTTCTCGCCCTTGAAGCACTCGGCCCAGGTGACGCCGGCTGCGGTGGCCCGCTCCTGGTTCTCGTGCTCGAGCGTTGACTGCATGGCAACCATGGCGGCCTCGACATTGGCAGGCTTGTGCAGCCAAGCGAAGGACTTGCGGGCTGCCTCCTCGTTGTTTCGACGCAGCAACCAGGCCGGAGACTCCGGCACAACCAGGCCACAGAAGAAGGCCGTGCCAGCGAGAGCCCACTGAGTGGCGAAGCAGACCCGATAGGATGTCATCTGAATGCCACTGGAGATCTGGCTACCGGCCACAACGGCGGCGATAAGTTGTCCGAAGACAAGCTGGAACTGGAACAGTGACAGAGTAAAGCCTCGTAGCTTGGGTGGGGTGATCTCCGAGTTGTAGGTCATGCACGTGGTAGCCATCATACTCAGGCCGATACCGATGATAATCTTACCGGCCAAGAAGGCGCCGCGGCGGTGGCCCAGGTTATCGACCAAGTCACAGGTGTATACGACTGCGATACCAGCAGCAGTGAAAGCGGCACCAGCCATCATGGCAATCTTTCGGCCGAATCGATCCGCAACCCAACCGTTGGCGACAGAGCCTAGCATAAGGCCGATCTGCATAGAGGCATTCCACAGAGACAGCCACAAAGATGGCAAGATGAGACTATCCTCGTACATCTCGCCGAATCTCATTCTATGCCGTTGTTAGACCCATACTAACGTAGGTTTTAGGACATATAAAACAGGAACTAGACGTACAAAAAGGCTGGGAAAGCCGTGACGACACCAACGATAATGATATCGAAACCAAAGGCCATGGGGCCTGCCGCCATCAAGACGCTAAAGATAACCGACTTGTAGTTCTCCTTCAGGGACTCCTTGAAGGAGATGGTGGTGGAGTCATGGGGGTTGACGTCTAAGAACGCGTCGTCCTTGGCCTTCTCTACCATCTCGACGCTGGGTTTGTTCTGCTGGTGCATGGCAATGGCGGTGACTGATTGTCTAATGCTTGCTAGATGATGATCCGCAATGAGGGATGGCGTATGAAGATTCTTATATACATATCGTGCTCGTCCCCCGATCACACACGTCAGGTGTGGAAAACCTAGAGAAGTCAATGTCCCATGCCTGGGGGATACCTAGCTGGGCTGCGGTGAATGGATGATAGAATGCGGGGTATGGCTAACGCTAAAGGCACTTCGACCCCCTGAGTCCGGGGTCTGGGGAATGAGGAGGGGAAAGACTACAATATATTCCGGGGCTCGTCCCCGAAGAATTTAATCCCTCCCTTGTCCCCCCATCGGCTCCAAACCCCATCGTCTTGAACTATCGCTCAATCTCGCACCGAACTCTCCCCAGCCCTACCAAAGTGTACGATGGCAGATGACAACTCGTCACAGCCAGCCCGGAAGCGGCCCAAACGCCCCAACAGATCATCGGAGGGCGATAGTGTGGTGGGTTCACATCTCCAGCAACTAGCAGTCGAGACCAGTGGCCCCCTGGAAACCAGTACCGTCCTTCGCTCAAGCATTGCCTGCGAAGCGTGTAGGGTACGCAAGACTCGCTGCGTTGGCTTTCCAACGTGTACGTGGTGTCAACAGCGTCACCAAACCTGCGTACGCGATAAGAATTCTCAGACAAGCCCGTAAATAGGAGACCCCCCCACCCTCCTCGGTTAATTATCGGCGGGCATTTGAACTAATATCCCATCGGCTGGCTAGGCTAGATGATTGGGGACATCAGATACTGGATGCGATTTCCAAGGCCCGGAATGACATTCTTGCAGGATCAAATGACCCCTTCGGCAACTTTTCAATCGATCATGCCCCCTCAGAACGTTTGGTTGTTGGTAGTGGCGTACGGCATCCTAGCCAATTTACTGCCTGGCCTCGTGCGAGACGCTATGAGGATGGTCACGCCCCTATTCCGGATCCCAGCAACATCTTGCAATGGGATGCTCTGAAAGACCAGCTCCCGCACCAGAGCCCAGACTCCATCAATCCCGCGGACGCTTATGAGCCTGAGAGGTCCATCCACGCCAAAGGCAGCGCCGATACGTCTGCCTACAGGCTCAAAGCCTTGCAGCAACGATTTGAACATCAATTCTTGTCTCGGTATCCCATTATCAATGTCCCGTGGCTCACTCGGTGCGTCCGCAATGTTGCCGAGGCTGACGGCGGCTGGACTGCCGAAGCCTGCCTCGTCTTCTTGGTCTGCGCCATCGCCTCGCTGTGCGACTGCTGCACCGTCGACAACATCGCCCTGGCGCCGCAGACCGTGTCCAGGAGCCCAGCCTCGGCCCCCTCCCCCGCAATGCTCGGTGTGCCGGCCTCGCGTCATCATGCCTACCAGTACTGGGCCATGGCGAAGCGGAGACTTGGCTGGGCTCTCGATGCACCTGCCGGCCTACTAACCGCGCAATGTATGTGTCTGGCGGGTTTCTGGCATCTTCAGAACTGCGCGCCACGCAAGGCTCGCAATATGTTTCAACGAGCTGTCGAGTGCTGCGATGGTGGACCTTATTCCAATCGCATGGAGCAGGAGAGGCCTTTGGCGAGTCTCATCCATCTTATCTGCGCCGACCTGATTCAGTAGGGTTACACCACTCTACAAAGCTCCCAATCACATGAGCGACACTGACTTAAGTTCTGCAGGCGTCTAGATACTGAACTAAAGCTATCTACATCGAATGATCGACAAGCCGCTACTGATTATGTGCTCTCAGGCAACCCAAAGCCTACGTTTATTACCTCTAGTCCTCCTCTCATTGAACCACCAGCCAGAGACCCAGTTTCCAGAGTAGCCACACACCTACAGCAGATATACTACGTTCGAAAAGACACAAACAGACTATTGGACTCCACTTCCCTCGTCACCACCTGGCTAGACCTGCATTCCCTGCTTGTTCAAGTAGCTGATTGTCGATCCCGTCTGGTCCGTCTTGCACAGCCTCACAATGACCTCTCTGGGGGAACATCACCGAGGCCACATTTGGGCGAGAAATCCAGCGGCCTCGTCCTCGAAGGTCTGGACCTCCAACAAAAAGAGCTCCAAGTAAGCCTACTTCGTGCATGCTTGTGTTTGCACCTGCATCTCCCAAGCCTTGTACGAAGGCTAGACTCGGCCGGCAATCCACCACCTGTCCAGCCACCCGCATACGTCTTGGCCGAGATAGCAAGTCTTGCAGAAGAGTGTCTCTCACTAACGACCGAGCTGTTGCGGTCGAACCTTGAGAAATGGCAGCGTGAGGAGACTTGGCCGGGCCAGCCCTCATCACCCCATCACCCCGCACCTAGCAACTCGTCGTGCCACCATCTTGAAGCCGAATTCTCGCATCGTTTCTCAATCATGGGATGTTTGCTACTGCTGGCGGTACACTCGGCCAAGAAAAAGGCTTCCCTGGGCAACGAGGACTTTACTCACTGTCACTCACTGACGTTGCCGGTAGGATGGCGCGAGCTAGTGGCAGGGCACATGAGGATTCTAATGTCTTATGAGGAGGGGACTAGCACGTGGCGATGCGGAGATCTGCTCAGCCGCTTTGGCGTTGGACTAGGGGTATTTGATGGTCAGGTTACTTCAGAATAGAGCTATAGGTGTATCGTCGTCCCCGGCTGCCGGAGGCGACTCTAGACGCACGATCCACTCGAGATATATCCTCGCATCCGCACTCTCAGCACCCCAGTACGTGAGAGCAGTCTTAAGCTTCTGCACGCCAAGCACCCATGTGGGAGCAGGTCTCAGGTCGGGGATTGTACTCTTGTCCGTGGCGAACAGCTCCAACGCTGCTCGTACGCAATAGCGGATGCCGAGCCAGGTCCCGGGATGACGGTGCGTGGTCAGGCCGTGGGTGACAAGGTACTCGTCGATTTTGAGGGCTCTGTTGGCGATCCCAATGGCCTGATGTCGCAGCGATGCGGATAGTCCGTCGAGATCGCCATGAAGGATGAAGTGGACGGCCGCTCTGCTCAAGATATGGCGGATAATGATCATCCTAAGTCTCAGGTACTCGCGCAAATCGTCGGAGGAATGGCCGGATTCGTCCGTCTCAATGGTAATGGAGTCTGGGAGACGAGCAAAATGGTCCATGACCTGTCTGTCTATGTCTGTCATAGTATTGAGGATGTCTCGGTAGAATGATTCGCGGGCCCCCGCATCTGATCCGTGCTGTTTAGCCCGTTGGATAGCGAAGAAGGAATTTATTCTAATCTCCAACTTTCGAAGTGAAATGTCCGTCAAGTAATACAGCCAGCTCTGCTCGTGTCCTCCAGTCGACGAGGTTGAGCCGTCGCCCATGTCGGGTGGGAGCGACGACGAGGGCTCTATATCCGGCATGAGTGACGGCATGTTCTCATACTGGATCAGTTGCGCGTTTGCAATCTCGAAGCCCAGCTCAGTTGCGAGTTCTCTGTTCAAACATCAGCACGGTGGGTTCGGCATCGCCCAAGTAGTGAAGTGACGGCGTCCAACCTTTCTGTCTTGAGACAACTCCAGAACAGCTTGCGATGAGAATTATCCGGCTTCTCATCCGTCCTACCCAACGCTTCTTGGACCATGGCTGGCTCGCCTAGTGTCTTGATCAAGACATCCTTACAGATGGAGCTCGCGTTGTTCAGACATCTCCATGAGGCCAGCGGTCTAAAGATGGTCACGTAGTAGCCAGCAGTGAGGAAAAAGCACTGGGCGCCAATGATGCTGGCATGGCCCATGACTAAACCCAGCCTTTTCCGGCCAGCATCAAAGTATTCACGGCTGCGTACATAATGCTCAGCGTCCATCGACGGCCTGGAGTAGTCTTCCAGCAGGCTATGCTCGTACGGCGTGCAGATACCGCCCAGCGCGCAAGCAGTCAACTGACCAACAGTTAGCAAAGTCTCGACCTCCTACCCTATAGGTTCTTCCAACGGTTGCACTAAATACCAATAGACACGTAGGGGCATCCCAGCCCAGACCCTCCTCCTCCACCACCGCGATCTGGTTGTATAACAGATCAATATCGACTATCGGCTGCTTGGCGTGAATGTACTTGACAAATCGGTCCAGCAGCTGCCTCATCTCCACACTGTCATCTAGTGCCCCGCGGGAAGGGATCGCATGCAGATGAGCCGGAAGACGCACCGAAGCGAAGCGAGGGTCGATATGCCTCCCTATTGATTCGGCATGCTCGTCCACGTCGGCAGCCGAGGTCAGCGGCACCTGCAGGAGATTGTAGGGACGGAGGCTCGGCCAGGTCAACGTAGACTCAACCGACAAGGACCACCAAGCCTGGGTGGGTGGGATTTGGACTGCCATGGTTCGGGTTATTGAGCACCGGCTGCCGAGTGACGGTTGGAGAGAGAGTACGGCAGTTGGAGACTGTCTTGGGTTATGTGGAAACGGAAATACGGCAATTAGAGACTGCCTTGGGTTGAGTTGAAACGGAAATACGGCAGTTGGAAGCTGTTTTGGGCTGCATAGATTGGATTTTGGCGCGTTGGTTGTGTCATGGGAGCTTGATACTATCAAGACTAACTTGGAGACTGATGTATTTATCGATTAACCTGAGCTCTCAACTCTTCTCGACAAATGACTACTGGTAGCCAGGACTAGGGCGTTTAGTGAGTATTAGGGTACAAAGTAGGTAAGAGGCTGAGATCAGCTGAATGATCCTCTATATC
>JABFEV010000501.1:5662-28618 GCA_013618395.1 Fusarium domesticum | reverse complement strand
GTCGGGAGTTTTTTACCGCCTTCGTGGAGGTTTCTCTCGCAGGATCTTAAGTTCTTTTATATAGCTAGATACTTAGACCGTAGATAGTAAATTAAACTATATGTTTTAGTTAATATTAGAAGCTTTCTATGAGAGAAGCAGCCATATACGTTTATTTAATTTAGCTACTCGGGGTATATCTGTAGACAGGGGGGATTTAAGTCTTCTTCTTTTCTTAACTTATATCAAGGTAAATCCCTGCTAAAGCATTGAGTGGACTATTATTAATGATAGGCTGGCTTTAGTTTTAATGCTTAGTAATATCATCCGGTTAAACAAACCCTACTCAGATAATAAACTAGCTTCTTAGTACTTTAGGCAGGATTCTAACCATAGAGGATAGACATCTTTGCAATATATTCGTTTCCTTTTGTTAAGATTAATGCATTACCCGTTGGCTTATGTTGGGCCAGGGCTACAGGCAAGTCATCCTAGCAAGCTAGGTTGGTTATAAAATCTTAGGACTGTCATACAATCATCAGCGGCTAATAGGACCCGACTTTTACAATATTTCGCCTCTTTGTTTATCCTTTAAGCTCTACAGAGCATACAATATATAATGCATTATTCAGCTATAGAAGAAGATAAATTGGGTATTAGTGAAATTAGATTAAAGTATTACCATTTTATGTGAGCCTAGGATATGTTGGCGCCTTAAAGTACCTTTTACTAAGCGGCTCTCCCGTCTCTAATGGGATTTCTTAAATAACTCGTGATACTATTATGGTGCCTATAGGGGCATGGCGTTGAGGGGAGTTTGGGCGAGGAGATTGACTGGTGTGAGTGTCATAGGTAGTGATGAAGGAATCTCCGCCCCTTAATGTTGTGCCAGCTCATTTGGAAGGAGCAACCTTTCCTTAGCTTCTTCCCCTTCATCTTCTTCATCTTCCTCTTCTTCTTCTTCTTCTTCTTCTTCTTCTTCTTCTTTTTCAAGTTTGTCGCTTTTAATATCAACTAACTAGTTGCCGGGCAAGCTCCAAAATAATGCGTTTATTACTTCCTAGTAGGGCGGAGTAGTCGACTACATATATTAACACGCTTTATAGCGTAATTTGCTTTAAAAATAGAATTTCTGGCTTCCTAAGGAAGCTCTATATCTATCATAAACCTTTGGCCTTCTCGTTTAGTAGCTGCGTTATCTAAGAGCCTTGTATGCCCATAGATAGATGTTTTAATCGTTCCTTATATGTTCTAGTCATATCTTAAACTATAGCTTCTTTATAACCCCTTAACTAAAACTCATTTGTTCTCTCCCTACTCTATTATTAGCCGCTCTATCTCCTTTAGGATGATAGATTATATAGAAGGGATTTGCCGCCTATCTCCCTTAGCATAAGAAGCTGCAATAAACTCCTCTTGCTGTTTATGAATGCCCTGAAGGCTTATATTATAAGTAAAATTGCCTATGAGCTTTGCCCTCTTTCCCCTCTTTCTCTTATTATTTTGCTTCTCGATGTGGCTCCTGCGGTCATCTGTGATAGTAGTCTCAAGAGCAGCTTTTATATGAGAATTGTGGACTTGCTATAGGCTAGAGTGCATTAGGGAACTTAAGATATTGTAATACCGCTCTATAAGTTGTTTTATGGTATTAGATGCCACTTGACATCGTGATTCTAAGGGGAAGAGAGAGGAGAAGGCAGGAGTAATGGCCTTCTTTAACTTAACTTGCTCCTTAAGGAGGTAACGTAGTTAATCACCACATCGAACACCCCCCCACTCCGCACACTAAAATACCGTCCCTCCTATATCATCATATTACAATTCGTATAGCTCTTACAGCCCAGTTTTGCTATAAATTAATGCAAATTTACAATATGGCATTGCAGGCTTTCGCTTGGCCTTCCCGCCGCAGCTCCTTAGACAGGGATCGCACCCTCGACATTAAAGGGTCGCACCCTCGACATTAACGAATCGGGTTGAAGGAGCAACTAATTGCCGCATTGCGAATAAAAAGAACCAGTCCTTAACTACTATATAAGAGGAAGATAAAGTAAAAAAATGAATATTAGAGCGTAAGAAAGGGCACCAGCCTGCTACAAAGCCAGAAATTCAAGACTTTGCGCAACCTATATTATCTCTCAGCAACTATCTCGGCAAGAACTAGGACAATAGGTTCTTTTCCCGTTATTGAGACGTTTAACTGCAGTTATCACGGCTTATTTTAGCAGCTAGAAAGAAGGCTGTGACTGCAGAAAGTCTAACAAATTGCTATTACAGCCTCGACACTATAATTAAAGAAAAGCTCGCAGGCATAGATGGAATCTACAATATTAACAAGACTAGGCTTTAAGAACGGGAAACACATGGCGGCAAAGTGGCCGGCAAGATCCTTAGGGCAATTATAATAAATATATATAGTGATTCTACTACGTAGATTACTATTCTTAAGGCTATTATTTCTGCCACTAACCGTCGACTTACGCTACATATGGTCTTCTCAACTATTTAAGGATGGTAGTTTCCTAAGGTTATTCCTAACTACAAGTATATTACAACGCATACTGGCTAGCCTGACGCTGAAATCCTCCTTATGTAGTTCGTAATACTGTTCCTGCCTAAAATAAAGCTAGCAAATAAGTTACTTTAAAGGATCTTGGTCGTTGGTCAATATAAGACGCATATAATAGAGGAATTCATGAAGAAAGCATGGCTCAATAAGGTCTAGCTTAGCTGGCCTCTTTCGCACTTATTATACCTCATATAGCCACTTAATACAACTATATTTAGCCCGTTAAAGACATATTATTGCTAAGAGATAAAAGGTTAGTGGAGCTATAATGCAATATCGCTACCACAGGAATAGCTCTTTATAATAGCTTATAAAGAAGCTTCGGAGAAAGCCTTTAATTAAGAGAACATCTAAAAGGGACTTAATGTTACTGGCATTTATCTTGTTAATGCTAGTAAGGGGTTGTTGGCGTTGAAGCGATAATAGCTTCGTCGGCACACAAATCAAGAACCTATAACACCCGAGAGACTGCCGTAAGTAATAGATATACTCACTCTAGTTAACGCCTTATCTAAGTCTGCAGATCGAAAAGCTGCTTCGATATATTAGTTACGACAAAGCTCGCATAGGTCGGGACCTTAGGCATATATGCTTGTGAAGATCGAGAAGAGTGTTAACGATTGTAAGAGCAGAATAGTGCATCTTGATATAGAAGCAGCCCTCATAAAGACACAACAGGCATTCAGAAGGCCCTAGTGCCGAGTTAGCTACCGGGAGCTTGGTGTTCGAGAGGACCGCTCTTATAGTCTCCCTAAGGGGACTAAAGGAGGGGCAAACCTCTGCTAGTTTTCGCTGGCTCTCCCTGAGCTCTTTTTCGTGCTTAAACTCTTTTGGGTGGTTTGCTTGCTCTTTTTCGTGGTTCGCTCCCTCCTCTTTGCGCTTCTCCTTAAGCTCCTTTCTCACTGCTTGCTATTTCCCTCTCGCTGCTTTGTGGTTCTCTCTCTCCTTAGCCAGCTCCTCTTCAAGCCTTGCGATCAAGACTTAGTTAAGGGGGGACTCCTGCTTCTACTACTTCGACCGACTACTATTAATTATCGGCAATTTCTATACCGTCGGCAGTTCGTTCAGACATTCCGTCGGCGGTTGCTGAGGTCGGTGGTCTAGAGTCGATATCTATCCCGTTAAAAATTTCACCGAGCGCGTTTTGGCTTGCGGCGCTTTGCTATCTTTGGCTGCGCCCACGACTACTGCGCAGGTAAGCCATTAGCAAGAATTAGGTAATTTAGACCTAATGGAAACGCTCCTGGTGTTGAAATTGATTTTAGATGGCTTGTTGTGACAATACTGGGGGTCACCTTAATTCGCGCGAGGGTTATAAGAAGATAATCATTTATTCTTAGAGCTTAATAGTTAGTCTTAAACATAGTTTTAATTAAACTCCCGATTGACTAGTCACTTACCACTAAACTACATTAGCTAATAAGAAAGTATGTTCAAGTAAAATAAAACTAATATAGTAGTAAACCTAAGCTTAATAGCGTTTAAGCTATTTGTTATATTATAAATAGGTACGTTGTTAAACACGATTACTTCTTTCTAGCTTAAGGGCTAATAAACTAAGCCTATAAACAGTTCGACTTGGAATAAAGAGCGTATAATTTATTGATTTAGTTTAGATTAGAAACCTTATAAACTATTAGGCCTTAGAGATTAAGAGCATGTATCCGATTAGACTAAAAGACAATGGCATTTATACGAGTAATCTCTAATATAACTTGAGATCTATACATAGACTTATTTGAAGCCTTTGTGACTAGTGCTTAAATAGACTTAGTCACAGGTCTCCAGAACTAAGCCTTGACTAAGTATGATTAAGTGACCTACTTAGTTAGAATATAGTCAAGACTAGACTTAACTAGAGTTGGTCATAACTATCATTTCAATTGTGCGAAGGCTGCAAATATGTACCGACAGAGGTGCTCAGCCAATTAAATATTTAGCTCAAAGGTACATACATCATTTGCCAGCTATTTTAGTCTATGATATAACTCCCAGCAATCTTGTGAGTTATAAATCGCCATATCACATTGCTTGCATCCTTTTCGGGTCTGCGACCACTTCTTCCTACTCATATTAGCTAGCGGCAGCGAGCTTTGAGACCGTATCTCTCTAACCCTGATGCCTTTGCAAGGCAGGCAGCTTGAACTTTTCCCTCTATTAATAAGTTCATGGTGTTCTGGCGGCGTAAACTCGTCTCTAGACCGAAACCTTTGCCTTAAATCGCTGGCCTTGCTATATGATTTGAATAAGCTATTGTAAATCCTATTATTTCTGGCGTACAATCTTCTTCCAACTTGGCTGCCTGTGAAGCTGAAGGTAGGTAGCTATTAATAAGTGCAATATTAAGTATGAAAGTCTAAGTAAGAGCCTGCCAAGCTCCCCGGCATAAGGAATAGATATAACCGAGATATAATCTTAATTACTTGCCTTAATTAACGTGATTTATATAATCGCTATAAGTAGCGGCGATAGTAGGCATTAGAATCCACTTAATAGCCTCGTTACTAAAACGCTATATTAGCCGTGCTTAAGATTTATTCGTTAATAGCTTCTTTTCCTAACGCTTGTATCTCATATTTCATATATATGTAGTTATAAGAAATAATATAAGTATTATATTTTTAAGCAACTTGGTTAACTAAGATATTAGTAATAATAAGGGCAATATATAAATAAGGCATATTAACTAACTAAATTATTAAGAGTTAACTTAACTATAATCTTATTGAATTAAATCCTGGCTTGCCTAACTTATCTAAATTCTTAAAGGAAATAAGCTCCTTATATGAGCTATAGTTAGATCGAGCCATACCTGTAGCGCCATAGCGATATTAATAAAGAGATATAAAGAGATTTATCGATAAGAAGAGGGTATTAAGAAAGACATAATATGTCCCTTTTAGTAGTTGATTTAATAAGACACTAATAATACCTTGCGTAACATTTAATGCAATAGAGCCGCTATTAGTATTACTATTGCCTCTTTTTTTCTTGCCTAAGGCGACTTTTCCTCTCTTTAACTTCTTAATACCAATAGGGCCATTCTTGGCGCCATACTAAGGCTAAATTTTATCGTAAAAAGAAGCCTTATTAAGCAATAACCTATACCTTAAAGCCCATAGGTATAGGCTTATTTAGAATAATAGTTATTTTAAGGCTTCCTTTAAGATATTAAATCATGTACTAATTTATAGCTAGATAACTCACTAACTTCTATAAAGTAATAGATATCTTATGTAAGTAATTAGACCACTTTATAGCATACTTAAAGACCTCTAGAATGTTTATCTTGTCGAGTTTAGTGTAATTAAAAGGGCGGATATGCCGCTGTAATAGTAAAAATCAACTACATAATATACACTTAATATATAAGTTATTAAGGGCATTAATTACCAAACCTTAGAGTCTTCTAATAATCTTTATTAGAGACTTTAATATAAATCTTTATATAGATTATAATGCCAAGCCAGATGAATATTTCTGCTAAGGTAGTTGCCTTCTATTTTATTAGGCTTATGGTTGAAGATTATGCTCCTAGCTATCGACCACGCCTCTTTCTTGTAAGCTATTAACCTAGCTATTAGTGTGCCCGGCCTATTAAGTAACTAGTGATTCGGTTAGGAATAGCTAGAATAATTGCAAAGGCTCTTAGGGCAGTTAATTGATTCCAAAGTCGCGATAGTTAACATCAAAAGGCTGGAAGTTATAGCCTCGGTTTGGCATTGGCGGAAAGTCGGGCCAGCATGTGTTATTAGTTGGCTGCTCGCGGCGACTGCATTCCTTAGTAATAAAGGTTTCGTCATCATATGCATTATCTATTCTAGATGGGAATTGGGAAGCTTTAATGATTCATAGAGTATATTACATGAAAGTAATTGAAAATATTTAATAAGGCACTTTTGGGTTCCCCGAATGTATTATTGTGAGATCAGGGATTAGATTGATAAAAGGTGGGTCGAAAGCGGAGAAAGTAAATTGTGCAGCCTTCGCACAATTGAAGGAATAGTTTAGAATAGACGGAATATATATTGTTAATATAACTGGCATACCTAAGGGTAAGACTAAGGCCGGGTGATTTCTTAGAATAAGCCTGACTTTCTCTTCTAATGTCACGAGTAGCGATTCAAGCTAATAGGTCTTTATTCTTAAGTATATTAGCGCTTCTAGGATATAAATTAAGCCATGCATTATCTTCACGGGAAAGCACGTTAATAGGCAGTAGTTTCCTAAGGGATTTCCTAAGGGATTTCCTAAGTAGACTTACGAAAGCACCTCTACGGGCTAGTCCAACTTAGAGATCTATTTATTTTAGTTTAAATATATAATTCGATTTGCTATCTGCGGTCCAAATGTTTGGTCATATAGAAGAACTAAAGATCTTGCGAGAGAAACCCCCACAAAGGCGGTGAAAAACTCCCGACTATTAGTACTACGCTTAAGGTCTGTTTTTGTAGAGATCACTATGCTAAGTTGTTAAGCTAACATATAGAAGTAAGGTTGCTAAAACAGACTCCTATTCTGCTTTAAGGGAGCGGGCTAAGGAGAACTCTTCGAACCTGCCCGTTGCTAATAACTAGTTAACTAATACTATAGCATCTCTAGGCATGCTCACCTACTTTTCAAAATCCTAACTTCCTAAAGTCCGCAGTCTTGCCTTCTTATAGAGGGGATAATAGATCGCGATGTGCCTCGCTATCTCTCTGCCCCTTTTATAAGGGCAAAGTGGCGAGTTAAAACCCGGTATTTTCCTTCCCTAAAGGAAAGCATTTAACTCGATCTTCTCGGTGCCGACTTAGGCAAGGAGGGAGCTCTTATATTTAGGCAGTCCTTTCTATATTCTTAACATAGCTCTATTTAGGGGCACCCAGTTAGCTAGGGCCTAATATCCTTTTAGTCGGGCCCATATAGCCCACTCTTCCTCGTATCTTTATCTCTTAATCTAATCTTCTAGTCCTGCCTTCTTATAGTCCCTCTAGTTTAGCCATCTTGGCGCTGTGGATACTCTCCTCTCTTATTCTATCGGACATTAATGTCCATAGTTTTGCGATATAGGCGGGGTTTTAGAGCTTTACCTAGAGGTATTAGCGGATATATTTATTAACCTTCTTAGTTTAGTCTGCAATCCCATTAACTTTATACCTCTTATAGAACCTAATATATTATTAATCAAGCTAGAGATTAAGTGGAGGATTAAAGGTTTTAGATTTTTAGACTCCGGGTTAATATATCTTACTATACGCTAAGGCTAACTTTTAGTTCCTTTTCTTTTAGGTTTATTTAAGCTTTTTTATAATAGACTTCTAACCTATTATGTGCTAGACTAGGCAGCTATAGGTAAAGGCCATATAAATCACCGCGAGGTAGATCTGCCTGGCATAAAGCAAGACTTTAAAAGTATCTCTAGGGCTAGTTTTTGCGTTTCTATATTTACCTAAATTCTCTTTGAGAACGGTGCCTATCTAAGTGCTTTATTAACTTCTACTCCTAAGACCCTTATATTAGGTTCTGCCATAATTATATAATTACGAAGTTAGAGCTTGTTTAATAGCATTTTTCTCCTCCTACTTATGAGAACTAGGTGGTATTTAGCTAGGTTAAAAATTATTCTATATTAAGAGGCCTAGTCGAGGCATATATTATAAGCGGCATATAGTTATAGTATTGCTTCTTTTTAGGTTATTGTGCAGCTAATATGGTTTATATTATTAGCAAATATAATAGCGCTAACCCCCTATATAGCATATAGCTCGTTATATGAAGTAGAGATATATAGGCTAAAAGAACTAGGGAGGCATTACTGCCCTAAGCGACTCCGCATAGGGTTATAATAAGCTCTACTTCTTAGCTATTAAAGGTTAAAGTAGTTAGATAATTGGAGAAAAAACTCTCTATTTAGCAGATAAGGCGTTTAAGAAATGCCTTTCTTTAAAATATATCTAGGAGCTGCTAGGTGTAATTAATAGTATCAAAATCGCCGCTAATATTTAATAATAGGAGGGAGGTAAAGTTTCTTTTATCCTAGATAATATAAGTATAGTCTGCGAGTATTTATTAATGCGTTATTAGTTAATCTATTCTCTTAGTTCCCTATTTGCGGGTGAGAGAGGAGATTATATCCTTTTGCTATTAAGAGCAGCTCATTGGCAATTAGCTTTTTAAGAAGCTTGCCAATTATATTTATAATAGCAATAAGTCTCTATACTTTCGCATATATCTTTTCCTTAAAAGCCTTACCCCCTTTAGGGATAACTATAGATCTGACTTTCTTAAAAACGAGCTAGGAAGTAACTTAGATCATAATATATATTTTCTAGGGCTATAATTCTTTCTATAAAAGGCTTGCTATATATATTATATAACTAGGAATCTATTTATTAGGCTATTTAATCTAAGGGTCTTTAACTTTCTAACTATCTTTATTAGCTTCTAGATTATATTAGGAGATATACTACGGTTTATTTCGTTCTATTATATTAGGTAAATGGAGTAAATATCTTTACAATTCGCTAGGGAAAAGAAGTACAATCGCCCTATAAGTGCTTCTATTTTCTTATTAAATATAATCATTAGCTCTATAGAGTCGTTTTTAAGTATAATAAGCAAAGCATTTATTATTATTAGCTTCTAGCTTTATATTTAAGCCTGTTTAACGATTTTCTATACCACTTCTCTAAACTTAGATACCTTATCTAGAGTTTTCTTCTATAAGCTTATTCTAGCTTTCTAAAAGATTTATATTTTTTGTTTTCTTGTTTTTATAAGGTCATTAACGGTCGCTTTTATTTATACACGCTATTAAGTCTTATTAATCTCTCCTTTTACTTTAATTACTGCCTATAATTTCTAATTCTACTAAGGGTTCCGGAAGGTTCCTCCCCTAATAAGGGCATATATAAGGTTTGCGGTAATAAAGAGAGTATTAATAAGTCTAAGAGCATATTCTTTATTTAGCTAGAGGCTAAGAGAAGGGGGAAAGTCAAATAAGAGCTAGATTTCGTCCTTTACCTTAAAAGTATTTAATATATATTAATTTCTGCTCCTTAGTTTAGTGCCCTAGGGAAAGCTAAGTATACTATTCATTTCTTAAGGGATATAATTAAATCTATGATAGGAGGGAACTATGGCCTATTATCCTTTGCAAAAAGTGCCCTAGGCTAGGTTAATTATAAAGTAAAGGATTCCTTTCCTCTAAGTCATTAGCCTAAATATTGTAAGTGTATTAAGGTCTTCTTTTACTATAAGTTAATACACATTAAATACCCCGCCATACGGTTTATTATAGCCCTAATAAGGGTTATAAAGATTAAACTCTATAAGAATTAATAAATAGGGGGCTACTAGTAGTTACGAAAGGTCGTTAAGTAATATATATTACTATACAATTATTAGTGTCATAAAGGATAAAAAGGACATTAAGTATATTGATAGTAGTTTATTAGCCGTCTCGATCATTGCCTAGCATAAGTCTGGATAGATATTATAGATAGAGAATATAAGTTTAATTTTACTAAGAGGATAGCCTGGCATCCCGGGCTAACCTAGAGGTTATTATATATATAATATTAAGCAATTAGCACTCTAATATTTAAGAAAGCTAGTGGTTCTTAAATATTTAAGATATCAGCTTTAACATAATACATAGTTTATCTAGGATATTCTTAGTTAATCTAGCTATCTGTGGTATATTTATAGGCTATCTAGATATAAATAAAGGGAGAGATCCGTTTCTTTTCCTACTATTTTAGCTTATACTAAATTCTTATTATAATATAAAGAGGATAGTTATTAATAGTAAGTTAGCTTTAGCTTTAATACGAAATAATATTAGATAATTAAGTTAGGCCTACTCAGCTAATACGCCAGCCTTTTAGAACTTTAGGTAGGATTTTAACTATATAGTGTAGGCATCTTTGCAACCAATATAGTATATTAGCTTTTCTTTCTTAAGATTTAGATATTATTTCAAATTATACTTTAAGAAGGCGTAATATCTATAGCATGTTTTCTTTAGGCAATATATATATATAACTTAATTTACTATCTGCGGTCTAAGTATTTAGATATATAAAGGAACTCGAGATCCTGCGGGAGAAGCCCCCTTAGAGGCGGTGAAAAACTCCCGACCACTAGTAATACGCTTCAGGTCTCATTTTTGCAGAGATCACTATGCTAAGTTATCAGGCCAACATATAAAAGTTAGGTAGCTAAGGCAGACTCCCTACTTCCATAATATCGGAGGTTCGTTTAGACGTTTAGTTGGCGGTCTCTAAAGTCAGTGGTCTAGAGTCGATATCTATTTATGCTGTGGTTACTTTAATTCGCGCGAGGTTATTGTTTAGATGTGGGTTATATCGCAATCCTAAACACTGCAAGTTTAATGCGCTATATGCAGGTAAGGGGGACTAATTATTTAGTATGGCAATATAATAAAGTTTTACCCCATTTCTTTAAGTATGTTGGTTACTTACTCAAGACAACGATCCGGCTCCCAACCGGTTATGTGATAAGGCCTGTTTTAGCCTATAGGCAGAGTTAGGTTTCCCGGTTTAAGCCCTCTAGTTAGTAGTACGGCTCTTCTATAGGCTATAAAACCGCGGTTACGAACTGCTCGTCAGGTCAGGCTGGGCCCCTGGTCAGATTCAAACCAACGACCTCTCTTAAGGGAGAGAAATATCCTAACGTTAAACCACCACGCCGCAGAGGCTTAGGCAGTATATAAAAAACTAGCTATATTGATAGTAATTAAAGCAGCGTTAGACTTAGCTCTTATTTTAAAAGGGGGAGCATTTATATGCTCCTCCTTTTTAATAGTCTTCTCTAATACTTTCTTAGCTTTAGCAATATCTCTAAATAAGATATAGAGAGTATTATATTTCTTTTATTAGGCCTTTCAAGGGAGGGCTATTACTTCTGCTAAAGGGTTCTATTTCTTAAGTTATGCTAGTAATAGACCTCTTACTTTAGATATTTATATACCTTAAACAGCTACTTTAATTAGATATTGCTTAATTAAGGCAATATTGCCGAGCACTTTTTTAACTTAGTCGCAGGTAGACTAAGATAGGGCGCCTATAGTATCTATAAAGTAGATAAAAAGGAGACTATAGCCTTTGCTAATAGTTTCAGCCTTTAGGCCTATAAACTAGTTAATAGCATCTTAAATCTCCTTATTTATTAGCCTACGCTTACCCTTAAGGATAGCACGGATTATAATAATATATTCCTAAGCTCTAGGCCTTGGAATATTTTATTTAAATAGTTTAGACTTTGATTAGATATCTAAGACCTAATTATATGGCTTTAGCATATATAGGCGCTAGTGCCGGGTTAACTACTAAGAGCTTAATGTTTAAGAGCATTGCTTTTATAGCCTTTCTAAGGGGACTAGAGGAGCGGCAAACCTCTGCTAGTTTTCGCTGGCTCTTCTTAAGCTCTTTTGCGTGGTTCGCTCGCTCCTCCTTTAGCTTCTCCTTAAGCTCCTTTCTCGCTGCTCGCTCCTTTGCCTATTTCCCTCTCTCCTTAGCTAGCTCCTCTTTAAGCTTTGCGATCAAGTCTTAATTAAGGGGGAGTCTTATTATTACAAAGATAACAGGGGAGTAAAGAGATCAGGCAATGCTAGTTGCTAGGTCGCAGCTAGGTATGGAATTAATACAGATTAATCCTTGCCCTTTTATCTGAGCAGGGCCCCCTGGTTTTTTTATCCTAATCGGGGCTTCCGTAACCCCGCTTTTCGGGCAGTTATTGGCCCGTGCTAACCTGACTCTCATGTGAGAGCCCACGTAATCCCCGCTTCTCTTGTCATCTAATTCTTCTTGACACCGGCACGATCCTTATGGCAATTATAGAGAAGATATAGAGTGGTTCTACTATATAAATTACTATCTTTAAGGCTATTTCTGCCTATGGCTATTAACTTATGCCATATATATAGTCTTCTACGGCGGAACTATTTAAGGACAGTAGTTTCCGAAGGCTATTCCTTACTAGGAGTATATCGCATTGCATACTAACTAGTCTAACACAGAAATCCTTCTTGTATAGTTTATAGTAGTCTTCCTTCCTAAGACAAAGATAGCAAATAAGTTACGTTGCAGGATCTTAGTTCTCAACTAATATAAGACGCATATAATAGGGAAATTTATAAGGAAAGCATTTTATAATAAGGTCTAGCTTAGCTAGCTTCTTTCACACTTATTACACCTTATATAGCTACTTAATATAACTATCTTTAGCCCGTTAAAGATATACTATCGTTAAGAGGCATAAAATTAAGAGAGCTACGATGCTGTAAGGGTGTTGCGTGACACACGCCTTATATACGGATGTGAGGAGCAATTCCAGCACGTAGTGCTGAAATTAGTTTATCTTTTGGTATTTGTGGCGTAACGGCACTCCTCCCGTAACCCTTACAAATGCGTTTTAAGGCTAATAACTTATTTATAAGATTGCCGGCAAAGTTAATAAAATACTAAACTATTTTAAGAAAAGCGTGCTACCTTAGGGAAGTTTAAGTATTAAAGCTAATATAAATAAGGGAAAGTAATTGCTATAGCTAGTCCCTAATTAAAGGCTAATAGTCTTAGAAGTTATCTATAACCTACCGCTTAATAGTCCCTAAATAGCGAGAAAATGCGGCGTTAATAATATTAAAATCGGTCTATAAGAGGCAATAAAAGGTATTATAATTAATAATATTAAGAGAAATATTTAACTTAATAATCTAATAAATTATATCTGCCTTAAATTAGTTAACGGCCGCTTATATAATTTAGGCAGGAGATTTAGCATAAGACTATAAAAAAGCGAGAGTAATAAAGGCTTGTAAGAAAGAGGAGTTAAAGATAACGCCTTTAATAATATTATATTAATTTTTTAAGTATATTATAGCTATTAATATAGCCTTTATATTAAATAAGTAGCTTGCGCCCTTCCTTAATTAGTCGCAAATATTATAGACCTAATATAGGTCGCTAATTGCTATACTAATAACTTTAAGAAGTCTATAATTATGCTTTATAATAAAGGATCGCAGCTTAGACTTATAATATATCTAAGAGTATAAAATAAAGCTTTAATAACTAATTCGAATATAAGGGAGGGTATTAAGAGCAAGGTGCCTCGCGTTATTAATATTAAAGTCTTCTAACTATATAGAGATAGATTAAGGGCCTAATAGCAGCTATAAGGGCGCGGTAGCTATAAACGGCGTAAGGGTCGGCGATAGCGAGATCTCGGTAATAATTTAAAGGAAATTATTATTAGTAAAAAAAAGGCTATTATTATTATTATTAAAAGGCGTGCTAAGCTGCGTATTTAAGGTTATTTTAGCTGCTTTAATAGACTAATTTTGAGCGTATAAGGTGGAAAGGGAGGAAATTAATTAATTAAGACTTAGCGCGAGAAATTCGCGAGATTATATAACTATATAAGCTATTTAAGGTGCTAACTAAGCAGAAAAACTAGCATTATAGGGTAGCGAAATGCAAATAGCATTAGAAACGTTAACTTTATATATTTTAACTATATTATTATTAAAATCGCCTCTTAACTTAAATAAATTGCAAGTTATGGCCTTCTTAGACTTAAATTAAATAACTTGTTGCTTTTGCGACTTAAATTGGATTGGATTAAATTGAATTGCAGAAACTTGAATTGTTAGAAGCGCTGGCTATATATGCCTTTCGGTGCTAGAAAACAACCAGTTCCGCCTCCGCCAGTACGGACTGACCCTTCCACGGGCTTACTGGATCACGGACTTGTACAGAAAAAAGAGATAGAGACTCACATATATAACTTCCCGTTACTGCTTTCGTTGGTCACACTTAGAACGCCAGGACCTTCTACTCATGGGCACTGCTGACAGTGTCTTTAATAAAGGTCAGATCTCCATTGCCGTATACGATCGATTGTACATGCCAAGCATTTATCAGTCTAATAAAGAGCTAGCTTGACGGTTGATCATTCCCCTGGATCCCATGTAGTACTACCGCTCAAGCCCATACCTTCCGGAACTTCTCATTGAATTCGTGTTGAAGGAGCATGAAAGCCTTATAAACTTTCACCAGCCCTCTTCCATCATCGTCGTCCTGACTCGCAGGTGTGCCAAATATGTTGTCCTCCATGCCTTTGGCGTCAGACGGTGTTTCTCTTTCATCGTCAGATACGTCCTCATCTTCCCAAGAGTCGAGAATCCTCTCCTTTCTCTTTATCTTAGCCGTCTCCTTCTGAATTTGAGGAACAGTTGAACTAGCTCCGTGAGCACCCGGCCTACCGATGTCTTCGTTACCTTGTTCAGCTCCAGTTTCCTGTTTAAGAATATCTCCAATATCTTTCACGTCACACATAGCCGCCTCATTAAAATCGGCGCCGCTCTTTTCGAGATAGTTAGCCAGGCTGGTAACGATCGTCGCCAGGACCAACGAGAAATCCTTAAGACGAAACCACACATCTCCACGCTTGATGCCGTTGTCATGAACTAGGGCTTCCATGTCGCCATGCTTGAGGAAGTCCAGGATATATGCGTTGAAGGGAATGTCGTTGGTCTCATCCGGGTAGATAGGAATATACGGAATGGACTCTTTCTCAAGAAAGACACCGGCGCGAACCGTCTCACATAGCTCGTGGATAGTGACAAAATTGTCATCGAAGCCGGAAAGAGCGGTGAAAGGAGACCGGATAGTCGTGGCCGGGAGGAGTGGTATGTTCATGGTTGAGAGGTCAACTCTCTCGTTGTGCTTGGGTCCGATTCGGCGTTTGGTGAATGGCAACATGTCATCTGGCGTATCTTTGAGGTGTTGGTCGACGAACGTACCCACATAGGTCTGGAAGATATCTAGAGTTTTCCTACTATGGCCTCGGAGGACTTGCTCGGCCCTTTCGGGGAGTCGGGGAAGAAGGACGACTGAGGGAGACGGATGGACAACGTTTTGGAGCCAGTCCTTATTCTTATAGCGAGAACAGGGAATACGACAAAAGAGGTGACATAAGAGGAGGAGAACGTCCTTTTGCTTGCCAACATTGTCAACATCTTCGCACACTTGGTGCAAATAACCTTCTTTCAAGAGTGAGTGAAAGGCAAAAACAGCGTTCTCGGCAAAGTACAGATGTCCGACAAGTCCAGAGAAGTTGAGAGGAACTCCATCAGCGGACAACAAGTGCTATCGTCGGAGGTACTCAATAGAGAAGCGCAAGTGATGCTTGATTGACATCTGCGAGGAAGGCCCTCCGAGGTAGAGTCGAGTTTGCGTTAGTAGAGACCGGATTGCCTCCACAGCATAATCAGATCGGTCGGTGGCATGAAGAAGACCAAAGAGGCGGAGAATTAGAGTGACTGACATGGGAAACTGGCCTCTGAGATCCGGAAGGCGGGACGACATGATCTCCATGGCTCGCTGATGGGGGATGCCGAGGAACACGACGTTTCCAAGTAAATCAAAACCTCTTCTGCCTGCACGACCTGAAGCTTGACGGTAGTTCAGCACCGTTAGAGAGACCGAGCCCCCTGCGAAGACAACAGTTTTGCATGGCATGTTTAAACCTAGCGCCAAGGTACCTGTTGCGATAACTGCGGTCAAGAAACCCTTTCTGAACAACATTTCCACTCTATGTATTCAATATTAGGACTGCTATATTTTTGGACACTAATGCCGGGTATAATGGTACTGGGAAGGCTTACACTTGACGATATTTTCTGTTCATTCCCGCATGGTGAACAGCCAAACCTCTTCGGAGTGCATCAAGGAAGTGTTGCTGGATGTTGACGTACGTGAGAGAAACAATCAATTTCTCCAATTCTTCCTTTGAGATCTTGGTCGAGCCTGCGAAGCTGAACTGGTCGATAGGCGCATTGGGATCGAAGCTTGCCCACGGACTGGCTTCCTGATTTGCATCCTCACGGAGATGATCCATCTTACCGAGTGTTGTACCGTCGTCTTTGTCATCTCGACGGCTGCCCGTAGTCTTGGAGGCCTTGGCTTGATATCTTGCCTTCTGGGCGTTATGACGCTCATAGCTGACTAACTTCTTCTTCCACTCCGGGTTTGTGTCGCGATACTCTTTCTCTGCGTTCTGGAGTGTCTCCAAGCCGTCGGTGAGGATCTTTTCGCATTCCATTTGGTCATAGTCAAAGACGATTGCAGGCAAGGCGCCGCGAGAATGAAGATCAACCAGCATGGAGAAGGTCGACTTGACTGTGTTTTTGATATCTGTCTTGGGGTTGGAACTGGCCTCGAGGTTGCTTTGCACATTGTGGAAAGGCGAGGTCGGGTCTGCCATCCATTTGTGTAGTTGAAGCTTGAGAGCAGCTTCCCATTTCATGACGTCCGACTTCTTGATCACCTCTGGTAAGGCACGGTCAGGGTCAAGGTCGTGGCTAATTAGTAATGGGGTAGGAGTCGTTCTGATGCTTGGCCATGGCCTGCCAAAGTTGGAAGCAGTCACGCGGCTCGAGACTGAGATCATTGAGTGTGTCTGGGAGCCTGACGTAGCAAGTCAGCAGGGGATCTCTGATAGTAAATACTCCAGGATTCAAGTCAAACTCACCTGTTAACGATACTGCCGACAGGGTGCACAAACACGAACCGGCCAGCATCACTATGCTCGGCATCTAGGCCAGGGATTGGGAGACGCTCAACAGGCTCGAGGCCCTGAAACGGCACAGGAACAGGTGGTTGGTAGATGAACTTCCGAAGGTCCGAGTATCTCGTGGAGTGAATGATCATCTCCAGGTCGAACCCGCAGCGCCTACCCTACTCCTACTCTCCCGCCTTTATTCTTCTTTAGCTTGCTCTTCCATGTGAAGCATAAGTCTATATTCAAGTGTATAGACATCGTTAATCACCGGGACTAAAAGGAAAAAAATTCACCTGTCGAATATCGGTCAGCACAATGCTTGGGAGCACAATCATTCATAATTCAAGGAGTTTTCGCTTTCCACGACGGCCATAATATCGCAACTCACCCAAGCCCTGACTTTACAGACCGCTTTGGTACCCATTTAGTGCGAAGTAAATGCTGTAGTAGATGCTATGATAGCCATAAGCTCGCTCTGATAGCGGTCCCCTTATCAAGCTAGTCCGAGAGGTGTTTTATGCTTGGAAAAAGCCGTCGGGTTGAGCTTTGGGCCTGTGGTGACTGTTGTGGCACACTGGTCGCTATCTAAACACCTTTTGAAAGCTTGAAAATTGCCGTAAATGAATGTAGCGTCGTATGACTATTGGAAGGTCCTATATACTCTGACTACCGATAGACCTCATATTTACCTAAATAGTATATAACGTCTAAGGTACCAGGTTGTTGCTTTGGGGCCAACTCGACAACCAGAATTAATATTATGACAGCGTGGGAAGTAGTCCTAAAATAACCCTATTTTCTCAAATGTCTGTCACGCCAATGACAGATTTAAAGAGATATTCATCTGTCATGCGAAAAGTCGAGAGGGATACGACCGGTTCTTCCCAGTCCATTCAGCCAAACGTCCAAATCTGATGACAAGCCCTCGGCCAGTCTATCATCAACCACTTCAAGCTGCCAACTGCATGTTATGTTCAATGCCTTACCTCTAACAGTGACCAGGTTGAGGCATAAACCTGGACCAGCGACAGACGCACTTTGAGTAAAGGTGGCACGCTTAATCGTCCACTTGTCCCCTATATATAACTTTTCCTTCTCTTTCAATACTTCCCCATTCATCACGCCGAGGTTGCTGACCTCCCAGGAATGAGTCCGAGGCTTCTTTATCTCGTCTTTGAAGAACGACCGCCAATCTCCAATAAGCCCCATCAAACCCATCTTGTCCTTTTTCGTGACTGATTTAAGCCTCTTGGACAAATCCTGTCTCAATGCCATGGCAACCGACCACACTGTGGTCTCTAAATCTACATCCGACCCGAGTCTGGTTTTGAGATCGCTGATCTGCTCTCTTATCTTGGCTATGATACTCTCTTCGAACTTATACGACCAGTAGGTTACAGAATTTGCGACCACATGATCCATATCAGAGTTAGGAACCCTCGAAGGGCTCGCCTCGATGAAACGTCGCAGGCAGACCGGCGTACCGCTTACGAAAGCTCGAGCCTTGCCTTTGGGAAGACGAGATGCCATTGAGACAAGTAGAAGCGCGTGCACGAGGCCAGTCAAGGTTGTTCTGTGTTGACGGCATGCCTCCAGAACAACCGGCAATGCATCTTCGTCCACCGTGAGTGATGACAGACGGGTTGTGCACGACTTTGTTTCAATCGGTGCCCATGTCGCCGAATAAGCAGTGGCCAAGCTCTGGGAGAAAGCAGCCAAAACACGCCATGCTTCCGAGAGAATCAAGTTCCATTGCACGGGAAGCTTCAGCAGGTGGTCCAAGGGGGGCGTGAGAGCCATGGCCGGGATCTCAAAGGACCGGCCCTGCAATGGCCCAGCATGGTTTCTGCTCGATTCAAGATTAAGACACTCGAGTAAGCTGTCATGGAATATTTTCCCACTTTTGCCATCCCCAGTCGTGTGATCCCACGCAAAGATGACCTCAATGAAGTTGGAGTTGGCAGGTCTAAGTATGACCGATCTCCAGTGAGGACGGGTTTCCAGACAGGCGAAACGATGGTTCACCTGCCATTCTAGTACTTCTAGTAGAACCTCTTTATAGGTTTGGGACTCAAGAACTGTCCGCCACTCTATGTGGTTATGTAGGTCGATGTGGTCAAGCCGGACCCAGGACGGTTTCTTCGAGTCCTCTTTCACCAGGCCGACCGTGAATAGTGGGTGTTTGAGGATAGCAAGTGCGAATGCATTTTCGATCAAGTCTTGTAAACATGGGCCGGAGTATGTTGACGTTAATAAAGCATCTGGGACAGCGTATCGGCAGGATATGGCGCATCCGTAGTAGATGTCTAGCAGATGCTGCGCACATTGAAATCGCTCACTATGATCTGTTAGCTGCTATACTCGATGATGAGGAGCAGGCAATAGGACCGACACATGTCCAAGCTTTCGTATAACATTGGGGTTCTTTCTAGTTGCGGAAATGGTCTTGTGGCCGCGGGACCGAGACATTATATTAGCCTTTGCTGTACAACGGCAATAGTGACGAGAGGTGTGCTGGAATAATAAAAAGTTTACGTTGAACACTTCGGAAAGGCTGCTTGTTTAGATGCAAGAACGCAACGTAAGATAATGGTTTCACTGTGCTGCGTTAGCTTACGATAATAAAGGAAATGAGTGAGCCCACTCGCTTAGTTATCCTATAAACATCTGGTCTTCCAGGATAGAGTAAAATGTACTAAAGAGCCTAAGGCAGGGATTAGGAAGCGATCATGTGAGGGCGCTTGAAACAGCTCAATCTAGCCATAAACGACTTTACAGTAGGAAAGAAGTTAAAGAAAGAGTAAAGGTACGGCTGATACTCTATGTTTGTTCTAGTATCTGATGATGGACAGGAGATAGCGATGCTCGTCCTTAGCGGCACTGGAACCTCTATTGGTGCTGTATTAGTCTGTCAAGGATCTGATGCATGGAAAGGCCCCGAATAAGTGACATGAGTGACTGAGCCTCAACATGTAACCATAGATGGGATTCGCATAGTCGAGTGTTTCTGAGGAACGGGACCACAGCTACGGGCACATTGACACTTATGGTCTACTTGGCCTTGGGCAGACTTACAGCATGCATCTCAGGTGCGTCTCGATTCTTCCGGGAAACATTTGCCTATCGCAGGTTCTAGGATCTGGCTCAACTCCTGATCTGATGATATGGCAGCAGCTAAACTAGCACACAGTGCTCTCATGCTACTTCCAGGCCGAGGAGTAGATTCACTACTATTCTCTGTTCCAGGAGTCGGGGCTAGTTTCCAGCACGGTATTCTTGGGAATCAAGTCACAGCACCGCTGAGCTTCTGTACTACACTGGACCGTAGAGAGCTTCTGAGATTGTTCAGCTAGGATATGAATCAAGTTACCGCTGGCTCTGTTAAGAATGATCCATGCAGTTTTCACAGCACTCAGTCTAGCAGCTGTACTGATAGACTCGTCAGCATGCCCCTTTCTTGGGGTTCTGTTCTGGCTTATCATAGGGTTCTTTCTACATCTAAACATCAAGATAAACCAACCAATAATAGGTTAAATTTGCTAGAATAAGCGTGATTTAGCTAGCCATAGTGAAGCAATTTGCAAGGCCAACTATCCTGATGGTGGTCCAGAGACGTATCCCCCGTTCTAATTTCCGTGAGGTTATAGGGCATACAATCTCAGCTCTCACATGGTTATAAATCTGTTCTTATAACCAAGCATGAGTTAGAAATTATAAGATGATTGCATCCAAGCACTAGAGCATGTCCTACAGCGTGCTTAGACGCCTTCTAATGGCTTGTTGTTCCATTGACTCCATTGACTCCGTTGACTCCGTTGACTCCGTTGACTCCGTTGACTCCATTGACTCGGTTAATCTCAAGGCAGTTGGCTCTAATTTCATGAATTGCTCTCGCAACGTATTGCACGTTCTTGGTGTTTACTAGACACGTATATTGTCAGACCCGGCAACGGAGAAAATACAGGCATTAAATCGAGATAACTTACAGCCAGAGATAGAGATGCGGCCCGAAGCAAGCATGTAGATGTGAAACTTCTCCTGAAGGAACTTGACTTCTAGAGGCTTTAGACCTGTGTAAGAAAACATGCCGATCTAGGGAACCACGATTAGCTTCGTTGCTCTCTATTATTCGTCCCTTACAAGCTTTCTCCTCTATCATATGATCACACTCTACAGGGAGACTTACCTGATCGACAATGTGCCGCCATGAACCAGGTGTCTCTAGGCGAACTAGTTCATCGTAGAGGGCCTTACGCATGCTCTTTATGCGACTGCTCATGACTTGCAGGTCGGTCATCCAAGCTGCCGTCAGCTCCTTGCTCTCCAGGACCGTTTTGACAATGGTGGAACCGTACTTTGGTGCCATTGAGATCTCGGACCGCAGCATATGACACAGGCTCGAGACTGCCTTTTCCCTCAGCTCGACTGTCGGCTCAGCTAGGACGAGATGCAAGGCTCCCGCTCGGTGGCCATATAGACCGAAATTCTTGGAAAAGGACTGCGCCACAATCATCTCGAGACGCGGCTGCTCGTAAAAGTAGCGGATTGCCCACGAATCCTGAGCGGGGTCGCCAGACGCAAAGCCCTGGTAAGCAGCATCGAAGAAAGGAAACAGCTGCTTGCGCTGGCAGAGATCTGCAATGGCCATCCACTGCTCCTTGGAAGGGTCTAGACCAGTGGGATTGTGTGCACACGCATGGAGGAGAACGATATCGCGAGGCTGAGCCTGAGTCTCAAGGACGTGCATCATGCCATCAAAGTCAAAAGAGCAGTCCAGAGTGTTGTAGTACGGGTACAGCCGAGGGGGTAGACCAACAGACTCCCATATTAAGTGGTGATTGGCCCAAGTCGGGTCCGAAAGCCAGACGTGTTGTGGCCCGAGGTGTTCGGCGAGGAACCAGGCGCCCACATGGTTTGCGCCCGTGCCAGAGACAGTTTGCACCGAGACGATGCTCAGATCATCTCCTTGGGTCTTCTCGGGTGGAGCATTGTTAGTTGAGAAGAAGACAAGATCGCGGGCTAGCTTGAGAAATCGCTGATCGCCCGCGATAGGAAGATAGTCATGTCTAGTGGGGTCAGCCTCGTCGTGAAGAATTTTCTCAACTCGGGAAACGACATCCAGGGGCCATGACAGGCCCTCATCGGTACAGTAGACGCCAGCTCCGAGGTTGACACGATCTGGGTGTGTGTCGGCACGATAGGCGGCGAGGAGGTCAAAGACCTCGTCAGAGGCCAGCTTGGGGAGGGAGGAAAAGTACGACGACGCCATGGCGAAATGAGGCTAATAGAGGAATAGGAACCACAGAATTAAACGGGGGAAATGTTGAACTGTGTGATTGATCTAAGGGCAGGGCTAGTACTATCGCGTGGGAATTTCTCTTAGAAGAGAGGCCCACCATATATAATTAGTGCCAAGCGACGATAACATTTTTTACTAAGACATTCTAGACCTCTCGAGTTATAACTAGTTGAATGGTATGCAATAGTTCTTTACGAAATATACTACTTCGAGTAACCGATACCTAGCAGCTTGCAAATCACGAGTTCTATTACTTAAACAATGAGTTAACTTGTAGTGTTAGGATTTGCGTAAAGCAGAGACTGTCGTCAATGCCTCTCAATATATGCTTTATAAAAGAGTTAGAAATATGCCGTGAGAGCAAAGAGGAAAGTCGGTGTAATTCCTCGTAGGCGGCATCGTCACTCTTTTTGTAGATTTGTAAGCCAATCCAACATCCTCTTGCTAATATTGAGAAGTAGGGTCTCAGCTGCAAAGAACGTGTTGTATTGTTTTTGGATTCTCTCAGAACAGTCCATCTGTTGGATTAAGTGCCTTT
>JABFEV010000499.1:0-36011 GCA_013618395.1 Fusarium domesticum | reverse complement strand
AATTCTCTTCTTTGCTGCTGCTAACAACCAAGGACGGAATCAGAAAGAGATGTTCCCGGCCTGGTCTGAGTCGGTTATATCCATACGTGGAACGAATCATGATGGCGCCTTTATTCCAAGATATAATCCAGACACATGGCCGCATAACCGAGGGACTGAGCTCTACGGGACAATCAGCGAGGATGTATCGTGTGATTGGACATGCGGTCAGCTCGTTAAATCGGGGTGCTCCGTTGCTACACCCATCGCGGCGGCCATCGCAGCTGCTATCATTCAGTTTACGAGGTGCAAAGCGACGTGTTTTATTCACCTTGGGAACCTTCAAGAGCTTATTCGGACAAGAAGAGGGATGTTGTCGGTATTTAATGTCATGACGGAGGACCAAGAGCAAGCCCGACGATACCTGGCGCCGTGGCAGTTGTTTGAGGGCGACGATGTGAATAGCATGAATACGGTCCATAAAATTGGCCATGCATTGTCGCGACTACCACGTCAGGGAGCGCAATGATTTGGCGTGTTGCCAACATTCTGGAAGATGGAAGTCTTGTAGAATCTTGGAAGGTATAAGAATCAAGGTGGTTAAAGTGTAATCAACTCTGAACGATGTATATAGAAGAGGCCGTCTACATGTTTCGCATTTGTGGTGAATTTTTATATAGGTAAACTTATTGCAATCTCTTGTTAATACTCTAGAGTGATTCTGCCCTCTCCTCTGACTGTTCCCTTATATCCTGTGAAACTGTTCAGGCTTGTTTGTAAACAACATTTAATCCCTGAAGCCTATCATCCGTTAGCTCGACAAACTGAACACCTTCTTTGGATTCGACTAGATCCATCGGCTCAAGTATATCCCTCTCACCCTCGACATTTTCTTCGCTTTCCTCTTCACTGTCAGACAATAGAGCGTGCTTTCTGAAATCACTCATCACCAACTTCTTTTCCTTGGTCCATCCCTTTGGCTTAATCATGACGAGTTGATAGGCAAAGATGATATCATTGACCGATTCAAACTGGTCAGATATGGATGTAGAGGTAGAAGCATCGACGACTCCTCCCAAAGATGCCTCTGCTGCTACCCCGGCGCCTGTCTCGCTCGTAACCCCTGATGAGTGGTTATCCTTCCCAGTCATGCTAAATCCCTTTGCAATCTTGAGGCCTGTCACAATGTAAATGGGCTTGCACAGAAGGCTATCAAGTCGCATGAATCCCTTGATTTTAGGGCTGCTGCAAAGTGCTTTGATGTACTCATCCGGCAAGTCATCGATGAGCGACACTGTATCCAGCGACTGCATATTGAATTGCCCATTTCTGATATGAGTTCGGGATACCCCAGCCTTGATGCTGATCTTTTCGAGGAAGATAGACCATATGCCAAGGCTCAGATTTCGTATAGTCTCAATCGACAGTTGCCAGTTTTTCTCAGTGATCGTCTCGGTGAACAGAGGGCTTTCGATGTCCGGCTTGACAATAGCGCGATGCGGCAGTAGAGGGTCGATAATGACATTGCCGATAGCAATCCTCCCTCCTGGACGGAAAGTCCAGTTGGGAGCGAGTAGATATGTTGGGTATCGCACGTTACTCATGGTTATTTAATACCTCAATTCTAAAGGTGTGAGGTTGTGCGTCCCCCGCACTTATAAAGGACGGCGAAGTTGTATTGTGCCTATTGTGGCCTGAGGATTCTGGCCTACTTTGGTTATTACTGTAGAGTGCGAGGGAGCTGCTGACCATCCCTGCCATTGCGGGAAAGGGAATAAATAACTGAACCGGCGGTTTGATTATTAACTACACTTATTAGCTAGGTGTAAACGACGTAGATACGTGTAGTAATTAAGCATTCGGAAACTTCTACGCTAGACTATCCTTAACTACCACTAAATCACTAACGTACTCCACAAGCGTGTGTCACGTCACATACAAGCAAGTATTATTGTTGAATAATGGCGACGATAGAATCTCATAGAAGGAGATGTCATGCATTCAACCATTCAACCATTACAACTAGATCTTGCATATACATAAGGAATGGCCAAAACGGAAACCTTCGCGGTAAGATTACGGGACTTTCACAGACTTATACAAGGTTGAACCTAATTATACGGGATATCTCAAGTATATAAAGAAGAGTCCATCTAGGATAACTAGATCAGAACAATAAGACCAATCATTTGATCAAATGGATCAGCCTGATCAAGGGCAATTCCAAATCACTTCGCTTTTACTATCTGTCAATAATAGTTAGGGAAGCTAAAGCCAGTAGACTTTCTGCTTGAGCAAGATTCGCCCATGAATACCTAGACAGGCAAAACGCTGCTGAGCGGGATGACTTCACTTTATCACTGCCGAGTTCCTGTTTTCAGGTCAGTCTGCCTTCTTCTAAAGACCACAACGGTAGAAACAGGTCAAATCTTATTCTCCTTTCCAATACTCTGTTGTTCTTCCTACACTTTGTAAGACGAAACTACATCCTGTCGCGTAGTAGGGTCTCAGCTGCAAAGATGGCTTTTAAATTGATGTCCGTTCCTCTTTTTTGAGCTCCAGATCCTCCTTTTTATATTTAGACTTATTTAATTAATGACTTATATATATACAAGTAATGCTATCGTGACCATACAGTGATCTGCAGTTGATCATCTTCTGCTATTCGTCCACAACATCCTAGCTGATAATATGATGTCCAGCAATTGCTACCAAGTCTAACTCCATTTGCTCAATAGAGATAGCTTCTATCCGACACATCTATAAGAATAGCCATAACAAGTGCCGATTTTGATAGACAATACATATTCATACTCGGCTCATTGCTTGGCTTCCATAAACTCTCTCAATGTCAGTTGGTTTGAGGGAGGAATTCCTGCGGCTCTCCGGTTTTCTCAATCGTAATTGAAGGTCTTCACTTGGCTCGATATTCATGCCGGTCACATCAGTTGCTCCATTATCGGTAGTCTCGATAGAGGCAAGAAGTTGAACAACCTTAGACGTTATAACCCCGGCCGACGTGTTCGAAAGAAGCGGTTCAGGTGGTGGTTCAGAACGATGCGAAAGAACTACCAGCTCCAAGATACTATCCCAAGCACTACTCGTGACTCGATAGAAGAGAAGAACGCCACAGTGAATGAAAGCGATAAGGGCATGAGAGAGAAGTGCGGCAATCATCAGGTAGTCAAACCATGAGGTTGCTATCATGACATAACCGTGATAGGAGGTCCTCATCACCATTCGGGTCAGGTTTGGCTTGAGAACCGACGGTTCCCGGAAGCTCTCTTTTGGCTCACCTTGGCGTACCAAAGCCCTGGCCAAGTCTTCGTTATCAACCGACCATGTTCCAAACGGCCAAACCTCTAGGAATCGACTGGCGTTGTAGTTGGGGATAAGACCAGAGCGGGACAACCCATCCACCACCGCGGTCGCAATTACGCTTTCGAACTCAGCACTAGTGCTCCCGTCCGGATTGTAAACCATGTTGAACAGTGCTTCCAACGACGTCTGGTTTGAGCCGTAGGTAGATAACCAGGGCATTCCGTCAAATGGCTCATCTGGCAGTATAGGTGCCATCATGTCGAACCAACTAGGAGAGAGTCGAATTGTTTGCCAAGACCCATTGGTCGGAGGTTTGTAGCGAACATAGCCCAAGGTCCGTTGGAGGTTGTTGGCTTCCACTTCGACAGAGTTGCGCACTTTTCCGAGATGGTATTCATGACTCATCTGGTTATCCGACCTCATTTCCATAAAGGTAATAGCGTCTACCCAACGTGCGTCTATGGAACAAGACAAAACGTTTGACGACGGAATTAATTCGTTGTTGCCGCGATTCCAATTTGATCCAAGAAGGATCACGAGATCCGCCGAGTTGTTAGTCAACTTGGCGTCGACAGGGAAGATGAGGGTTCTTCGTCCTTGTTCGAAGATCTGACTGTCGAGAAGTGTTGAGCTGTTCGAGATACCCAAGTGCCTCTCTATGTAGCCCTCGCACCGCGTCTTGAAGTGTCGCAGTAGCTGCGTGGGCCGTAAAAGCCCATGTATTGGTTTCCGCACGAAGCGCTGGTCTTGAGTACATCATCTTCCGCATGTTCGTATCGCGGAGTTCAAAAGAAAATCCGCTATTGAGATGATTCCACCAGCTAGAATAGTATTGATGGAGGGGAGCAAAGCCAGCTGCAGGGCATCTGTTGTCCAGAAACTGATTTCCTTGAGAGCAGTTGACACCGGAATAGTAATCGGCGTCCAGGCTGGTAGGCCAAAGTTGCTCCTCGCTCCCTTTTATGTATCATGTCAGTTGTAGAAAAGCACACAGAGTAGTTGCTCCTCGTACCAATGACCATTGAGCCAATAGATGCCACCACCAACAGGCCAGTCCATTTGCCTGGGTATCATCAACAGAGCAGCTGCAGGCCCGGCAAAAAGGGCCAAAAGGCCGGCAATTATGACAAACAGGCAAATACCTAGCCGTTTCCATCGCTGCTTTGGACCCATTCCATCCATCCAGCGTAACCCGCCGAGAAATTCGGCAGACCAGAAATACCTGTCAGAAAATGGTCAGTCAGCAGCATCTGGGGGACAGTGTTTGATGCACGCGTACTGGATCTGCGAAAAGTTCCATCCGGAAACAAGCAGACCTAGAGGAACTCCATCACCAAATACAAGCTCACTTCGAAGTATGTGGAAGATGATGGATCCGACGCTTGCAACTACGAGAAGCTCCTTTATAAACACCGTCGTTAGTTTAAAAAATCCACCTTTCACATTGTTTCAATGGTATTGGTCTTGTTTGAAGTCATACTTGAATTTTGGCAGCAACTTGAAGAAACCCCTCCTTCATCACGTCGCTGTCCTCGAAGCCTTGCAGTTCGGACCCTACGAAATACCCTTGTAGGTTGATGACAACCAGAACAATGGATACGGCAACCGGAATAATGTGGATTGTGCAGTGGGCTATAGTCAGCCAGATTGATCGTTTGAGCAGAACCTTTGGTGGTTCATCTTTACTGTGACGACGAATAGAAAGTGCAGATAACCCTTGAACTCGAAGGAAGGTTCGAAATCGCTCAATGATCCTCGATACCAAGGTCTTCTTCGCTCGGACTTCCGTTTCGCTCTCTTGCTCAAGGTTTTGCTCGGAATCTGGTTGGACCTTATCCTGCACCTGCTTGGTCGGCATTCGATGTGGTACAAGTTCATATGACATGATGGAGGACGAACGTAGGATCGTTGGTAAATGAACAAGCGTAAACTGAGGAGATAAGAAGAGTATGGTATTGGTAAATATTTAGAATTTTTAGAGCCTGATTCAGCCTTAAGAGGAGGGGCCTCTCAGCCGCAGAGTGCCAAGTAATGAGAGCTGGGGAGATAGGTGTATTGCTTCTATCCCCCTGCACCATGTCGCGGCGATAGAATAAATGACTTACAAACCAATGAGATGACTCCTTAGGCGCTGAGGCTAAGACGCAGTAAAATGAACCCGTCCTGAGTGGCTAACTGCGCTTGTAATTCTAGTTGTAAGTCGTGCTTCCATTCGATCTCTCCCTCCTACCGGCATGTAACAGAATCGCAACTTGGTTGTAAACCAGGTCTATGAGGGGGCATTTAAGGGTTACGGAGGTCTCCGTGTCTTGCTTATATCTTCAGGAGCCTTTTTATAATATGGCAACTTTGCTACTCCCGATTATCGACCCCGTTATTAGGGCAGTTGTCACGGTGGCTATGTTAATCGCGAGATCTCAAGCATCTCCTTAAATTAACGATCCTCGACGACTTTAAGGGATTCGCCCTAACTATTAAAGAACGCACATAAGAGGTGCTTTACATGGGCGAATACATCGGACCTGCTTTACGGGTCAGACCAGCAGTTCTATAAACTATCTTAAGTATATTAATTAGGCTAATTCTATGATTGATAGGAGATATTAGGGATAAAGCAATAGAGCCTAATAGCTGCGTTGCTACTATCAGGGTATCTTCAATAGGCTGTGAAATATTGCCAGCGTTAATAGACGATCAGGTTGTTAGTCTTGTCAAATGTGAGAACGTGTATTGATTGTGTTCCTTCCTATTTCGAATCCCCCAATCTCGAATGGGTACACCCCACAACAACCGTCACTTTTAACAAGGGCTAAAATTGTCTGATTAGGCAAGCGGTGAGAGCCTCTTTTATGCAAGTCTAAAAGAAGTTTAGTCTGGTACATTACACTATTTATGAAAGTCAAAAGTATATTTTTCTAATACCCGGGCTGTCACAGACCTGTTGTACTCCGTAGATCAGGCCCTAATACACGCAGTCTTTCTTATTCACAATTGAGCTTGCGGACCGCCTGTGTTCGTCCGCCAAGGTTGACTTTGACAAGATCGTTAACCAACATCATTTTACCGACAACCTTGACCTCGCCTATTATTTAGTCGCGGAGATCGTGTTAGATCTTGTATAGTAAAGTGTGGAACATGCGTTTTGTAGTAGACTTTACGTTATTGAAAGGCTACCTTTAAGCTTGACCTTTAAGCCATGTTCGTCTATAATTGTTGTTAAATGACATGGCCGGAGACGGCGTAACCCAAGCCAAAACTGTGCCATACTAGTGGGACTTCGGCGCTCGACCGGAGGGATTGTCCTGCCGTTCGTCGGAAAACATAGTAGACCTAAAAACCGACTGCCGAGAGACCCAGCATTACTTAAACATCAGTCGTCGCTATACAATCTCCCCAAACCAAACCAAACCACAAATCAAGCTATTCAAATGCACACAACCCACAACATGGAGGGAACTACTCGCAAGCCGGTCAATCTCACCTTTATCTCGACTGGCACGGTCAAGATCCGGCCGTCGATGATGAGCCAGCCAACAACCAGCTTCGCCGACAAATTCGTGGCCATGCGCCGCCTGCGGTCTTTCACCGATCGCCAATGGTCTCAGTCGCTCCCTATTGGGGTATTCGTCATATCTCATCCTGATGGCCCGATCCTTTTTGACACTGGAGAATCGCCCATGTGCAATGATCCTGGTTACCTGCCCGCATGGAGTCCAACAAAGATGGTCAGTAGTGTCACGATAACGCGGGAAGAGGGAATCATAAATCAGCTGCTGGTGCATGGAGTAGAGCCAAAGAGCCTCCAGGCCATCGTTGTCAGTCACCTGCACGGCGATCATGCTGGCGGACTCAAAGACCTGGCGAGGGAGGCGCCAGATGTCCCCGTATACGTGAGCCGCGAACATTGGGACGTATTCGGCAACAATCCTTTTCAAGCCACGCTACAGGGCTGCGTTCCACAACACTGGCCAAAGGACTTCAAGCCAAAGATGGTTGAATTTACGGATTATCCTGTCGGCCCCTGGAAGCAGTCTGGCAAATTAACCTCGGACGGGAAGGTGGTTGCGGTCCATACTCCTGGCCATGTCCCGGGACACATCTCTATAGTTGTGTACGGCGATAATGATGACGGGACTCAGACAACTTATTTCTTAACTGGAGATGCTACCTATGGCGTGGATCTTTTGGATAAGGAGGAGCCGGATGGCATAAATAACGATCCAATGGCAGCCCTGCAAAGTCTGAAGCTGATTAAAGAGTTTGCGAGCCAGACCGACCTGGTGGTATTGCCAAGTCATGATCCAGATGTTCGTCGTCTGCTTCGAGATAGACAAGTCTATAAACCGAAACCATAGATATCATTTCCCATACATTTCTCTCTAAACTTGCAACCTATGGCTGGTCTATCAATAGCGGAGTTGGATGGAATCTCAAGGGGCCGCTACCTTCCGAGTCACCGCCCTTAGGAGTCAACTAGTAGATTAGCATACTAGAGGTACTACTCAGAATAGGAATGGGACATGTTTGGAACATGGCAAGCAGAATTCACCCAAGAGTCTGTTTCAATGACAGCTTAAAGCAAGGGAATTCAAGTAGTTCGTCGCCGCAAATCACTGCGATATCTCCTTTTAAAATGTTCCTTTCTAACGCGACAAAGTCCGGCGTCACATTCGATAAAAAACAGGCAAGGTGAACGCTAGGGATGAGCTTTGGGCAGCCTATAATCGGAAGCACGGCTTTGCTAGCAATTGGTTGAAGACTCGGGCCCTTCCAAAGCCCTATCTTTACGACGTTGTATACTCAAATAATAGGGCTGGGGGGCTCTATCGCCGAGGCCAGTGATCCTGCTGCTATTGATGCCATTGATTTGGGGACTTAGGGAATGTATGGGGATGTTGGCAACGAGACTGATGACCTGCCAGAATCACAGCTGAGTCAATCATCTGTAATTCCAACACTAATAAGAGTTCCCGCTGGTTCCCGGAAGCGCCGGTGACAGGAAGTGTATCCTCTCGTGCCCGGCAACAGAGACGGTCAGCTATTGCTTCGAATATAGCTTCTCGGCAAGAAGGGATCGAGTTACTGGATATTCTTATAGAAACAATTTCGGAATATACCACAACCTTAAAACAGGCTAGCAGACGTCAGAATTGGGAAATAGGCGTTGATGACTTAGAAGAGGCGATCCATGATGGCAAGGCAACTTTCGGTCTAATAGGCAGACGGTTAGCTAATTTATGAAAGTGCTGACAGAGCCAAAACCGCCGATTTTATAGATGAATTATAATGATGATATTGATGCAAAGAAGATATTATTAAGCGAGTGGTTGGGCGAGGAAATTAAACCTGTTATTATTGAAGGTGAGACAAAAAATTCCCTGGCCATGAGTAAGTCCGAGTTAAGCACCGCTTTCACCAAGCTCGTTTATCCTAATGTAGTTTCTAGTTACTAAAGCCGGTGTGGATAATGATATCCTCGTGGGCGAGTCTAGCTATAGCAGGTTATTCCGCATGGCCAAAGATGGTTGTTATAGTCCCATGTGCGAGTTTACTGGATCACGAACCAAGTTCAACGCCAATCCCGGAAAATGCACAAAGGAGCCAGGTTATCTTGCCAACGCAGAAATCAACGAGATACTCAACAAGGATAGCAGCGTAAAGAAATTCTATGATAAAGATTTACAATCCAATGTCATGCTTTATAAAGGTTTGTCCTACTAACAAGGCATCGGAAAGGTTTTTTAATTCTGGACTGCGCACATCACCGACGTGACTGCGCAAGTACCGATTGGCAGAACAGGCAAGGCCTTTAACGAGGTCATTGAGGAGATCAACGACTTTATAGTTGAGAACCTTGGCGAAATCATCATGTTGCAAGTCATGTATTTGCTTGGGATCCGCAACGTTCCAAGTATAGGGCCCATCTATTGGGATGAGGAGATCAAGGAAGACTTCTTCGGAAGGCTCAAGCAGATCAACAACCGCTGCCCCGATCTGCTAAACGGGAAAATCAAGTCGATGGAGCAGCTGAATATGGGTAATCTCCAAAAGCTGAATGATGGCAAGGGTTGCGTCCTTGTTTCGTATCTGAAAGAGAAAATCAAGAGTGAAGGCGATCATACCTCGCACAAGGACGGTATCTATGACGCAACGGATATTGATTGGACCAACTCATGGCCCAATAAGGAAGATACACAGGAGGTGGCCGAGTATTCCGTCTCGGCGTGGGAAAAGAAGGAAGATTTTCACGTAACCCAGTGGCTCTCTACGCCTCATTTCCTGACTTCCATCTTTTCCTACGGTCTCCAAGGCATTGCCGTCCTACCTACCAACCCAGCGCTATACTAGCGCGGTGTTAACGACATGAAGCCTGAGAAATACCCAAACGTCCTCATGGTTGACTATATTGGCATGGTGGTGATAAATGAAGCTAGTTAGGACGAACTGAGTGCTGAAATCTACGTACTCGCCATCGGCATGAACTTGTACATGGCGAGCGAGAATTGCACGGTTAATAGGAGACGATCGCCACTGCTCGAAAGCAGGAGTAAATCCATGCGACTAGCCAGTCCCAAGAGGAGCCCCCTTGTGTCGTCGTGGAACGGCATCATTTTTGCCAACGGGTCAAGGATCGATGATCCTCCTCCTGGATTGCACCCCGGTCGTGTCGAGATTTTCAAGAATGGCACAGTATTCGACAATGGGACGGTTTTAGACAAGAGTGTACCAAATCCTGATTTTGGAAAGGGTGCGAATTTGGGCAATTCTGCTTCGTTGACATAGTTATAATTGGCCTGTAACTAGCTATTAATAGGAAATCCTGATCAAATGTTTATTAGATAATTTACATATCGTTGTCAGTTAGTGCTATGACTATGGAAATACAAAAATGCTAGCAAGACGCTTTTAATATAATAGGAGATATCTAGGAGATATTCTAAACAAACTAACAAGCAGCGGTTAAAGAGCTAAAACCATGCCGGCAGCCAAGTTAATGTCGCCGAACAGAGCATAGAGAAAAAAGGTTGAGAAGGTTTTGTGGAAAAGAAAGAGGACAGATGGGCTTGGAGGGAGATGGAGGAAACGAAGAGTAATACATTCAAGTCTGTCTTAGCGGCGAGCTGTAATAGTATGAGCATTCTAGAGGACCTCCCACTGCTTAACCTAAATGTCCAATCTGATCTACTTTCAAGATGACTGGATTGAATATGCAGTCCTCGGCCACTGAGGATTACCGTCTCTGGCTACCGAGCCTAGTTTAAGCATTCCGTTTGTCCTCCTCGATTGTTATCCTAACAGCCCCTGGCCGATGCTCCATCATTGTCAGCAGCGAAACATTCAAGAGGGAGGGTCTAGAACACCTCACGTCAGTACGTTGGCCAGTGGGTGGTAAGAAACAACAGTCAGGCCATCAGAGGGGGTGTTAGCAAAGGGACCCCTATTTGCGCTGTTTGTCTTTAAGATCCTGGTCGGGTGTGTGCCCTAATAGGAAAGTCGACAGCTGGTTGTATTAATGTTAATCCTTGCTGTACAAGATACTGGGTTAGAGGGTGAATAAATACACTACTTGCCCCCTCACAATGCTCCCCCTGCTATAGCAAGCAAATCCAGATCCAGATTCCGCCCCTTTACGACTATCGCAGTCATGTCTTCCAATACCGGTACTATACCATCCTCGCTTATAGCAACGACAATAACCACGGAACGTATCGCACTTACTACAGCATATATGCTACCGGATAGCTGCTGGTCCAACTGGACTCAGGATGGCACCTTTATAGTATCTATGCTGGTGTCTGACACCGTCGCCTCATGCTACCCGTCCGGCTGCGATAACTTAATAGCGACACCGAGAGTCTTTTTAGCTTCCGCCCGGCAGCTTATCCTAACGGGTGGGTCTACCAATAAATAGCACGTGACGCAGGTTCCTCCCCGACAGTTTCTATAGCATACTGCTGCGAAAGGTTCGGCTCCTTCACTTACCCCTTAAGCCCTCTATAAGTCGCTAAAAAGTAAAAAGAGTGACTAGCTACTATACTCTATTACCTTAGTGACTTTACCTTTGGCTTTTATAACGAGGATCACTACTTTGCTAGCACGCTTGTACCTAATCAATGCGGACGATAGCCTAGAGGCAAGCTAGAGATGTCCGAGGATAATGGAACGACACCGGCGATAGCGTCAAACTCAGATCAGAACAGCGGCATTGGCCCATATGACGGCACACTTATGGTTCACCAGGCCTGAGCCATAACCTAGGCCGCATCTGACAGGCTGCATCTCTCGCCAGAGCCGCCCACGCTAACTAGCGGCGAGACAGTGCCATCATGGAAACCCCACGAGTCTACTCCCAGCGACACATTAAGAGAGGAACCCATTAACGACCACGAGGGAATATATATTAGCAGCGCTGCGGTGCGGTTCCTGACGATCGGGCTGCCTATTATCCTAGTGTTTATAATTTTCGGCTGCTGCTGGCTGGAAATCCGAGGCCGGAGGAAGGAGAAGAGGGCTCGACAAGCAATAGCTATGGACTTACTGACACCCCAGGCTGACGACGGGGGTTCTCATGCGAATATAGGTGCCCCAGTGGTTCGTTATGTAGTCTAAGCGAAGGAAGACACATGGCGTGTTGGTCATCCCATTAATGGCTGGGCCGGAGAAGAGGAGGAGTCGAAGGTCTCATCTGAGGATAGACAAAGTTATTCGTCGGAAATGGCGTTGTATCAAGACCAAATCGAGTTATAGAGGCATTTAAGAGCGAGGCCAAGGCGGGAATCCAAAATGCCAACGACAAATGGGAGGCCAAGAAGTGGTTGGACTGATGCGGTTAAGCGCGACATTTAGACGGCATTAAGCCCGATTTGCAGGGCTATGCTGCAGCCGATCAGCGAGGATAAGCCGGTGTTGCAGCAATTGTAGGCGATTTTCGAGCGCGTATTAGATAATCGGAAGCAGTTGGAGTCGTAGGGTGATTGCAATGCGGATGATAGCAGCGAGCATAGCAGCAGCAATAACAGCAATAATAATAATAGCAGCAAGGAAAGCAATCTCAAAAATACTTCAACTTAATTAAGGCCTATGACAGCTCAGGTGTTAGGAAAAGATAATTTTGATTTTCATAAATAGTGTAATGTACCAGACTAAACCTCTTTTAGACTCGCATAAAAAAGGCTCTCACCGCTTGCCTAATCAGGCAGTTTTAGCTCTGCTATGAGGTTTATCCATAATGGAGGGGTCAATACCAAGGCCAATTTTGGTCTCTGACATGTCACTGCCCATTAAAGATACCGTGATAGTAACAACGCAGCTATCAGACTCTATTGCTTCATCCCCAATATCTCCTATCATAGAATCAGCCCAATTAATATCATATATTAATCCAAGAACATATGTATTGCTAGGGAGTCAGGATCGAGAATAGATAATAGTATGTGAACGCGCTTGGTCCGCACAGTACCATATGCAATCAGTCCCTCCATCAAAGCTTCTTCATGACAACATTCTGTATGCTGCGATTGAAATTATTGTACCTCATGCAGAGCCTACTATTTCCAGCTGCAAGCTCGGTTATCTCAAACGAAGCATCGGCCACAATCACAATCTTGCCCCCCCTAACCGCCCGGTACCCATTTGGGAAGGTTAGTGTCTGATTAGTATTTTTGGTAGGGTTCACGATGTCAATAGCAACACGCCGAGCCCACTCATTTGACGGATTGGGGTAGGGCGCCAGCTCAACAATGAAACTGAATGAATACCATCCTACCTCCATAGGGATGAGCCTGGTCTGACAAAATGGCCCAGCATCGCTTGAAATAGTCAGTGGCGATGATTATACAATTTGTGGTTGAAGGAAGTCGGTACTTGCCTTAGAATATCCCCATCCCAGCTATCAGAGTCAAGCTGCCAACCATCTACAGTTCCGGGGTTGATGGCTACTGGAGTGACTGTAACTGTCAAAATACCGCCAGTCGTCGCCGTCGAAATGGTTGTCCAAATTGTGGTAGTAGTTGAGGGACTTATGTCTCGCGTCGAGGTCTGTGATTTTAAAAGTCAATGCTAATGCCGCAAGATATCTGAATGTTACACATGCTCACATATACAACTGTTTCGGTGCTCACAGTCTGCGTGACACTGGCTGTCTCGGCGGGTACGTCGATGCAGGAGCAAGCGGACGTGATGCGGCTAGGAGGATATGTGACGCCATTCGTCATACATTTAGGTGCACCGTCGCCGACTTGACGCTTGGCAACTGCTGCGGTATCGATCGTCACTGTGGTAGTAGCTGTTGGGATGGTCTCAGTGAAGACTGTGGTCGTGGATGTTTCCGTAAAGACGACCACGTCGTGGGTCACTTCCGTCTCAACAGTGATGGACCTGACACGAATGGTGAGCTAAACGGTCTGTCGAAACACAGATGGAGCTGACCTTGTTGCAGTTACAGCGGCCACAGTAACCGTTAGGGGCGATAGGCCAGAGCAAAACTGACTCGCTTGCAAAGAGTAACGCTGGTCAATGAAGCATCGGAACAAGTTATCGCGGTTGCAGTTCCCGCGTTCATAGAGCTGACGTGGTGTTGATATAGCAGCCGCATAGTTGGCCAAGGGGAGGAGCCCTGCTAGCAGCATGTTGCTTTTCATTATGTCCCAGAACGTCGGCGATTGTAAAAGAATGTACTTGATAAAATAACAAGTAAGACTGTAAACTGAAGAAATATTTGTGTATATATAGAAAATGAATGGCGTGGATACTAGTGGGTCGGAGAGGTCGAGACCAGCCCAAGAAAGAGCAAGCTAACCTTGAATACAAGACCTGCTTCAATAGTTCTTCAAATAGTTCTTCAAATAGTTTCCGGGTCACATTCAGCTTGCCATATCTTCGGATGTCAGCTCTCTTCAGGGGTCCATAGCCAATAAAATGGACACCCATATTCTAGTTCGGGCAGAACAATGGAATAGACCCGTAGACCTCCTGACGAATGGTAATTGTCACTCAAATGATGCCCAGCCTAGGCGGTGTAAGTAATCATGCAACTCATCAGTTCCCTCTTTCAATCCACGAGCGTTGTCAAAGACGATGATGTGACCTAATTGTAGAGCTTCGTTTCCAGGTTTGCGCTCTCGCCAACTAGCCTTGCTGGATGGGTGCCGTGTAGGGCGAGATGACGCATGTAGGTTGTGAGAATCATACGAATGAATAAAGGACGTGATTGATTGTCTTTCCATGATATTCAATCAGACACACATAACTTTCAACTAACGATATGGCGTATGAGATTTCTTTCAGATCTCTCAGGGTAGACTACCCGCCTCGGCTGCGGCTGTTGGAGGAGCAGGTCTTGCAGCTAGGTCGTTGATCGAAACTGATAGCAACAAATTGCAAGCTACTGAAGCTGAGGTCCAGCTTCATGTTTCTTCCATCCATGCTACCCCAATAGAATACACTCCATAGCAGATCCGAAACAACTATCCGACCTCTGATATTCTCAAGTCAAACCAAAGCTCAGTGGTCTACTCCTGAAGCACCCTTACTTGGTGTCCCGTGTTCCACGTTCAGGCTTCGGTGAGGATTTTGAAGAAAACGCGCCGTGGCTCAAGACCGACTATGAGACAGGTGAGTGACACATGAACCTTGAGGGGCAAAGTCTCCTGGATCTGGCTTTGTGATGGCAGCCAGTGTTTGGTGGTATGTGGAAGGATCCCGATAATCCAAGCTTTTCGGACAATAAGCGCTTTCCCACGGGAACGTAATGACTCCGCCTCTCCTTTGCGTCTTATCCAGGTCGACTTTGCCGTGGTTGACGATCGAGCACCCATTGACTAGGCATTTGGCACCTACATGTTTGAAAGCACTCGCACAGACACCAACGTGAGTAACAATTCAGGCGGGTAACATCTTCTTTGACAAACAGTGACTGAATCTTATAGTGACTGAATCTTCATACACCCAACAGCCTTAGGAAAAGCTCACCCTTGTTGGCCTTCAACGGGGCAACGACCACTGGGCTAGATCAAGCTACCCATGACAATGACCCTTCAGCAAAACCTCGAGAATGCTAAATCAGTGAACATGCCGATGACCTTCGAATTAGCTTCAAGGGTCGGCGTCCATTTTGGGGCTGGAATGGCCGCATGAATGGACCAGCTGACAACTTCATCTCGCCCTGTGCATCGTGCTACTCGACAGCATCGAGCCATCCCAAGGAGCGCGACAAGGCGAACTACTCACTTCAATCAGGTCGGAAGGGCGAATTACAAAGAGTAGAAGCAGAGGAACGTGCCGGTGATGCAATCGTTTTTGCAGGACGAGATACGTGGTGGGCTTGGCTGAATCTGACCCAGCTGATTTGTCGCAGAGATCAAGGTAGACAGGGTCCGAATGTGGACTATGGAAAGGTAGAGTAGGTAGATCTGTAGGGTTGACGCTGTTTGCCAATAGATTGAATAAGAAGTCTGTTGTTTCGCAAGACCTCGGTTGCCATTCCAACGCAGTAGTCACCACTTTCGATAATCAGATGGGGGATTTGAAGCTGAACAGGCTCTCAATTGCGTTGTTATAAATTCATACTCTCCAGTCGTCATAATCCTCAACGCCGTACCATATGATAAACCCAAAATGCTGCAGTCGATATCTACTATACAGCCCATACCAATGACCGTAGTCACTTTAATTCCTAGTGCCGTTTTAGCAGTAACTCACAATGTTTTGATGGTTTTGAACTTACAGCATCGCAAGCGTGAGATCACCGTGAATTCTCGCCTTGAGTTGGATTTCAATCTCCAGGTTCAAGTCGAGGCGTAGACTAAGAGCGTCACTCTTGCCACCACCGCCTCCCTGCTGCTGTTGTTGTTGTTGTTGTTGTTGTTGTTGTTGTTGCTGCTGCTGTTGCTGTTGTTGCTGTTGCTGGTTTTGTGCTATCTGCTGTTGGTTCAGAGTATCGTCTTCGTCATCAAAGCGTGCTTGTCGCTTGCGTCGTGCCAGTTTCTGCTTCTTGTCCTTGGACTTTTTCTCTTTCTTGGGTGCCTTTTGAGGCTCTTCTTCGGCGCTGCTCTGATGCTTCTCGTCGAAATCCTGCTGCTGACGTTCCTAAGTTGGGTTAATTGTCTGTGTGTCGGGTTGCATAGATGTTGTTGTTTGTTTACCTCTGTTGCGGCTGAAGACATGGTTGCAAAAGACTCGTGTGGTGGTTTGAGACGGAATTAATGAGGTGGGGAATAAAATTAATGAGATGCTGAATTGAAATCACAGCATACTGTAGTTGACAAGACGAGATATACTCAATCGACCTGTCAAGAAACAGGATTGCAAGTTCGATGACGAGTAATGGCCGGAGTAATTTGACGTGTGATTGGACGTGGAAGACGATTTTACCTGTTAACGGTTGAGTTTACCGAGGAATTATCCCTGCAGCACCTCGTTATGATGTAATACCCATGGCTCACGTTTCACCAGACCAAGGTCTTAGGTGCGTTGATCCTGGCTATTTTGGCTGGGGGTGGGGAGGATTACTTGGTAGAGTGACATAAAAGTAGGCATGGAAATATGATCAAGGTCACGTGAGAGTTTCTTCGTATGACGAATCGAAATCTCATATCCCGGGAGTCAGTAAATTCTCTAGGGTATGTCGATAATCTCAAGACATCACCCGTCGTGCTTAGTTCACCTCAGAAACAAACGTCATCTTTCAACGCACAACGCTACCGAACCATGGATTACCCATCAAAGAGATCCATAGAATCTCTTCTCAACTGAATGCCAGCATTCACAAACTCCCTCATTACCAGATTCTGAATCACCCCATGATAAGCCATTGGCCCCTTGAATAGCTCGATATGTACCCCGAGCTCATGACGACCATCTGTGTGTTCCTTGTTAACATCCCGCCACGACCCGAGTGTCAACTTATCTAGTGAAGGGATCCATGTCCCCTTCCAAAACAGGTGGCTCTTTCGGTCGGTAACTCGGTATCGAAACACCGCAGGCTCTTCACCATCCTTCCACAGCTCCATGATCTTCAGCTTGGGCATTCTTTTCGCAACTTCTGCCGCGGTGAGCAGCAGGTCATTGACTGCCGCGTCAGACCTGGATGAGAGGATATCGGCTGTGAGAGCCAGATATGTGAGATTCTGCCAAGTGGGCTTGATATCCGGTTCCGGCGTGTCGCATCCTGACTCGTGCGGGCACCAGTATCGTTGCGGCGGTGTCAGAAACTCTTGCGCGTCTATTAGATTCGAGATTGAGAGTTGTGACAGCATCTGGCTTGAGTTGAAAAGCCATTTGGCCGTGTTGGACCTTTTTCGAAAAAGGTCGCTCTGTGGTGCCAAAGCCTTGACTTGGTGCTTTTCGAAGATGGTCAGAGATCTAAGCCTTGTCGGTAGATTCTGCATAAAAATACCAAAACCTGTCAGCCATGCAGTTAGTTGTGAAATTGGGTCTGATGAGAAGAATAATGGTTACTCTCGTCCCAGACGGTATCATTTCTCGGATTCACATATCGCCATCGCTCCATGTGAACTTTCGAGAGTCGAGGCAAGGCCCTGAGTATCATGGCTAATGTTTCTGGACTGAAATTTCGACAGCAACGGCGATGTATGAGCAAGTTGGTAATGGCATGTGCCTCTGGGAAATCCTCCAAATGCTGCACCAATCCCAAGTTGAGAACAGGGCATCCAAAAGTCCTCAAGTGTATGTAGTCCCACCTCTCCTGCATTTCTCGAGGAGCAGACGGCCCGAGACATTGGTTCCTGAAGTTGTGGTCGATGTCGACGGTGGGATAGAATTCTCGTCTTGTGTCGTACTTTGTGTCGAGTCTTGGATGGTTCGGACAATTCCCTGGATACATGGAGCAAGTTCCCAACTCTAGAGTGACGCGTTGGTTGTCAGAGATGTCCCATGGAGAGATGATGGTTAGGAACTTGAGCAAGGTGTCGGCAAGGACATGAACAGCGGGCGTGTCAATGAGATATGCCTCATCCAAGTCCCATTCGTCAGATTCTATATCCGTTTCGTTCACGTGAATCAGTATGTGGCTGACTAGTCTTCTCCTTCGCTCATCAAGGATTCTTTCGAAATCATCAAGCCTGTCTGGATCCAATGTAAGATGGTAAAAAGTGTAGGATTCGAAGAAGATCTGCCATTCCGTATTGACAGCAGCATAGGAAGCTATGGCGGTTCTCGGGATGAGGTCATCTTCTACAAGACATTCCAGTATGGCCAACTGCAGTTCTTTAGGGAATCTCCACCATTCGAGCATATCGAGTAGACAACTTCGGCGGGCTGAAGCAATGTCTCGAGGAATTCCGGAGATGTATCGGACATTTGGTGCAGGGTAGGTGCGAGATGTTGAATCTGTTTTGTAGAATCTGGGACTTGCTGGGAACGCTCAACAAGGCCCCGAGGCAGGGCCATAATATATCTATAGAACCGGAATTTATGAGTTGTGTTCAAAACTAAAGCTTGGTCTCCGATGAATGCACCCACGTATGCAGCCCTAGATCATGTTTTTAAGGTAACGTGATAAGACAGCTTACGAATGGCGAATACAACCATGAATGATTCGGAAAAGCTATGCTCAAGTAGTCCGAGGCCACTAATCTTTAGGATAATAAGTTCGTGCGTATGCATGTCGAGCGTTAAAAGATTGAGATATGGATCTTAACCTTTGGATGTAGGTCAGCAGCCCTCATTTAAACTTACCATGCACATAAGAGGTTGATGAGATATCTAGGTATCGGTAAACCGCCCAGAACCAATCTTGTTTAGCGAGTTTCTGCCAATACTAGATATAGAAGAAGAATGTCGTTTCCTTCTCCTATCATGAACGGCTTGAAATTGGTGTTCGGGACATTGTGATGACGCCGAAGTTCGTCTTGTGTATTGCCAAAAAAACAAGCGGCTTACCAGCTTCCACCGCTATTAGTGCATGTCGAGACTTAGAGTTCGTGTTCCCTTATAATTAACACAAGGTTACTGAGTCACAAGCCTATCAGGACTTGGGAAGAATGCATCTGTGTCTAGGTACAGGTAAAAGTAGCACGTTTCCAAGTCACATGTGATCTTATTTTGCTGGGCAAGATATATACATTTCCTTGCAGACAAAAACACTCCTCGGACGGTTGTGGATAGCTTCACATTCCACGTCAGCAGGCTCACCACCTTGATCAGTTACGTTACACAGGACCAACACTCTATTCCTCATTCATCTGCATTGAATAGAATGTATTTCTTTTTCAAGGAAAATAAATAACTAAAAAAATCCCGCACGTTGATTCTCACCTTCCATCGTTAATGGTGTTTCAGTCTGCCATCACGGTCTATTCAACATCAACAACTCATGTCATCGCCAAGGCTTGACTGTCTTGGTAAATTGGTGAAGATAAGATCTTTCCCTCTTAACTCACCACTTGACCGAGTGAGTTAGCTGACGAGACTAAATCTAGACATCATCTCTGTCGCATAAAATAGACCGNNGTCTTATATTTATTGCAACAATCTCACAATCAGCCACCTTTATGGAGATCCTGTGGACCAAGGCCCCCCCACGGATGCCGGCACACAACACTTGGCCTGCGTCACAGAAATGGAGACTGAAAGAGCCGCCCGCGTGTGAAAGAATCAAGGAAATAACTAGGCCATTGTTTAACTCTAAAAACAACAACGAAAAACCACAATACCAAATCAAGAGCTTGCGCGGGCTCAACATCTCAGATCCTAGAGTTGTTCACAATGGCAGATACACAGAGCAATGCCAATATGTCGCAAAATAACGACAATTCCACGAATGAATCGCATCATCACCTTGCCACCAACAGTTCCAATACTCATACGCACAATCTCAATGGTCATCCCGTCGATCTCGAGGCTGGCTCTTCACAGCGCAGAAAGGCCTTTCCCCGGAACGAACCACAACCACTCCGTCTTAGAGATCGCATTGTACGAGTAACTTGGGGATGGTTTCCCTGTACAATGGCCACGGGAGGGCTCGCCAATCTTTTGGGAGAACAACCCTTCACCTTCACCGGGCTGCAGGTGATTGCCAAAATCTTCTATATTCTCAACTTGGTACTTTTTGTTTCTTTCACGGGGTTAATCATGGTGCGATTCATCATGAAACCCCGAGCTCTATCGACAAGTCTTCACCATCCATCGGAATCCTTCTTCTTTGGCGCATTCTGGGTTTCCATTGCTCTGATACTCACTGGTGCGCAGTCTTACGGAGGACCTGTGACGGGACCCTGGTTGACTACGGCCATGAGAGTGGTGTTTTGGATTTACTATGCCTGTGAGATGGTTGTTGCCGTGTTACAGTATCACATCATATTCGAGACCGAAACTCTTGCCCTTTCTGAGGCGTTGCCCGCGTGGATCTTGCCAGCATATCCGTTCCTCGTCACTGGTATCCTGGCTGCAAAGATAGCAGGTGATCAGCCTCAATGGAGCGCCATACAGATCATAGTTGCCGGTCTCATGGGCCAGGGCCTTGGTTGGATGCTAGCTCTTTTCATCTATGCCGTCTACTTGTCGCGGTTGATACAACACAAATTACCTGCTCCGTCAAAGAGGCCGGGCATGTTCATTGCTGTTGGACCTGCAGGTATGTGCCCCGATGCCTTTCCTTTCCGATATTATGCTGATGAACGTAGCTTTTACATGCGCCGGGATGATCGCACTCGGTACGCAGGCCAAGTCCGCCATTCCTGATGGGTTTCTTGGTATCACCAGCTTCCCCGTTGGCGACCTTTGGTTTGGAGTGTCAGTTGCTGCAGCTCTCTTTATCTGGCTCATGGCCATCTGGTTCTCAGCCCTCTCTATTCTATCTGTCCTTCGCGCCGCTCGTCAAATGCACTTCAGTCTGACGTGGTGGGCGCTCATCTTCCCAAACGTTGGACTTGCTCTTGCAACTATCAACGTTGGTAATGCCCTTCCATCGACTGGCATACAAGCCCTCGGGTCCGCCATGACCGTCGTCTTGGTGATTGTGTGGTTCTTTTGCGCAGGTGCCCACATTCGTGCTGTCATTAATAGAGATATACTTGCTGTAGGGAAGGATCTAGAGGTTGAGTATGTGAACAGACAACACGACAAGAAGGTTGATAAGCCGAGAAGATAGTTGAAAATAAAGCATTGCTAGTTATACATGTACATTGACTATCTATTACAGGTGAATGGTCGACCAACCTCGCCATTGCCGAACTTTGCGACCTATATTCATATCAGTTACTGTGATGTATCATTTACTCGGGATGAGACTTACAATCTGGTCGAAAGAGCTATACGTGCCTGCCACCAAGATGAACGAACAAGCCGATAATGAGGACAAAGAAGTTGGTGATGGCACGTTTCAGGTTCTTCTTTTCATACCAGCTCCCTTCCTTCAAGAGTTGGAACCTCATGATGGGAGAGATCCAGAATGAGAACCCGGAATACAAAGAGAGCACCGCAAATCGAAAGCAGTTCCGAGAAAAAAAGGGGTGGCTTTTGCAATGAGCCACGAGAGAACGGTGATACAGGTAACAACTCCAAGCCAAGTAATCCAACCTTTGGTAGTATTGACGTAGCGTGCGACAGAGTCCTTATACATGCGTCCGTGGATAAACCGGTAGGCCACAGTTGCGTTGATCGATCCCGAGATGTAAATGACTGGTAAAACGACTCCAAAGGCCACTTTCGAAACGAGTGGGCTTGCTGACAACAGTGCAGGCGATTCGACGCTTTGGCCGACGAACGCATAGATGACTGCGCCAGTGATAGTGTTTAGGACGATTTCCGTAATTCCAAGTGTGACGATAGACTTGGTGAAATCCTTGGGGGTATGCATCTCCGACATGAAGGAGAATTGGGAAGCCGCAAACGCATACGAGAACACGATATTGCTAAGCGCCACGAGAGCCTGGGTAAAGGAGAGGTCATCCTGTGGCCACGCCGACCAGTCCGAAGACCCTAGTCCACCGGGGCTATCTGATCGTGTGATGCCGGTGGCGATGATGGTGATACCGATGGCGAGGATGACAGACACGAAGTCTACATAGCCAAGAATGGCAATCTCGGTGAATGAGGGGGGATCGCAAGTATGAGCAGGATGACTGCGGAGATGCCACCGAATGTAAGGGTACAAATGCTGCTCCCTGTGATTCGAACAAACGCAATCGTACCTGGGTTCAAATGTTAGGAAGACTCCCCGCATACAAGTCAGCCATAAGAACGCAGGGGAACATACCAGTCAAGCAGTGTGATCCAGTTGCTAGGACGAGCAAGCCCACGAAAACAACAGCAAACAGCTTATCACCGAAACCTCCCCAGAGAAGTTTGCCAGCGTCCACGTAGTGGGCAACGTGTGGGTACTTGATCTTGACGAGACCAACCATGTAACTAGCATACATGGCCACGAGTCCGATGCCGACACAAGATATAACTCCGGGGACCATCCCGAGAGTTGCAAAGGCTCCTGGTAGGCTCAGACTGCCGAGGGCTATGGCTGCTGACAAGTGGCAAACCTCCTCACCAAACGGGTTTTCAGAGTAACAAATCCATGTCGGTGCAGAGACTTGTCTCTGATTGACCTGATTCGAGTTAAAAGTTACATAAGAGATGGGATAGTAAACATGGGGCCTACTCTCATCACGGATCGGAAACGGGGAATCCGCTCAGGACAAGCGATTTCCCTAGTTGGTAGTGGGGAAAAGCATCAAGTTGGGAATTCAAGGTGGGAATTGACTAGTGAAGAATGTGGTCAGGGTGGCCAGGCCGAGATGGTATCTTGTCTGACGTGGCTGGACACATTCACCTCTACGACGCTGGACCATCGAAGCCAAGATATCAACATTCAAGGATTCAATGAAAAGTGGTCTACATTTGGCATCATTGTGCATTTGTATGCAATTCTCCATCTCCGGTCCTCCGTTCACCGATCCGAGCTTGATTAGCTATTGTTCACAACCTGGCAACTCGAACATCTCTATCTCAGGAAGACATAATTTTCCAACAACATGCAAATCATAATATCCGGTAAAATCAGGCAAGGAATGGTGGGAGTATCAGGCATCATCGCAATAAAACAGGGAAGAACCGCTGTGATACTCTGTGCAGCATAGTCATATCTTCCGCCCCCTATTCCAGGGTGCGGACCGACGAACTGCGTGCTAGTCTCAGTGACAATCGTAAACATGTTGGTTGCTTCTGGGCTGGTTCGGCAATGGTAATTCATGTTTGTACCCATCTAAGTCGATGTAGAAAGCTGGCCCTTCAACAAGCCATAACCCCTATTCTCGTTCCCTGATTTCGTAGACCCCTAGTAAGCGCACCAACTCTCTTGATTGTAAACAAGCTGAGGTTATGTCTTACATAAATAATTACTTGTTTCCACGCGGAGCCCATCGCCGTCAACAACAAGGTCTTCCATGCAAAAACAGTAGTAAGGATTGGGACACCTCGACTTGACATAGCCATCTCCATCCCGAGGAGACTCGTAACATTCTGGTTTTGGACACTTGTAAATAATTAGACTCCCTGGAATGGGCCTGGCTAATGAATCTCTGCCTTGTAGTGTTGAGTCTAGCCTCTGTGGATTCAGTCTGTCCTGAACACCGTCAAGTTGTCTGAAATCCCGCATCTTTTACCCCTGATCTATACACAGTGACTAATTCTAGACACAATAAAACAATTCCGACCTGTCCATTAACCCAGTGATATTAATTAATGGAAAGAAGGCTGTTTGATTGAAAGAGATATTAATTGAACCAATATAGACCGGGCTACCCGAGGTCATGATCAAGCTGGCTGCATGTTTTTGTTGGAGCTCCGGCTCATTCTTTGCGGAACACTTCATCATACACGACCTTCTTACTCAAAGGCATAACTCAGAAGTTGCCTCCTTCAACGCCGTTATGATGCACAAAATAACTCAAAAAGTAGCCTCAAGAACAAACTATTGAAGCCCAGGAACTGGTTCAGATTGTGGTAGGCGATATGACAGGAGTGAGTGAAATTCGCCCTATAGCCGGAGGGAGTTTTGCCATGTATGAAAGAATATGTGAGACCACTAGAGCTTGCTACAATAATGACCTCTAGACGAAGCTGTTGATCTATCTTAGAAAAGCCTTCCTTAAAAGTCCAATATTTCGGGACCGTGTTCTTGAACGTAGTCGACGTCCGTTAACGCTTCCGAAACGTCAGAGGCAGCAATTTCTCCGTATCGTATGATTGCGACAGTTTGGATCGAAGACATGATGTCGGATTACTCTCCCTTGATTAAGTTGCCGCTCTCCTATTATGCAGCGACAGCCATGGCTTGAAATTGGAGTGTCGGATACAAGAGACCAGCTTCCAATATGAGCTCGAAATCCAAGTTCCATTCCAAATAATCTGGCACTTCTGATCAGTGACTTGATATCGGAACACGGCGAACTCTTGGCTATAGTTCCGAAGCTCTAGAACACGAAGCTTGAACATTCTTGTGGTAACTGTTGCTGCGGAAAGGAGTAGCCTATGGACTTCCGAAGCAGATTTGGATATGAGAGCTTTGGCAGCCAAAGCTAGTGATGCTGACATTCTCCAGGGGGAGCAATTTTCCCAGTCTTTAACTCTTGATATCGCCTGCAAGACACAGCAGCTCATCCTCAAGGAAGTTGGCCTCAATGGGGGGCACTGCACCGATCATAGTCACGAGTTCTGTAGGACAGGGTTTATATCCGATGTCAGCTTCCTTCATATAGTCATCAAACTAGTTCTAGTACATCTTCTGTTACTATCAAGGTAGATAGCTGAGAAGGGTTAAAGCACACACGCACTACATCCATCCCTTCTTCCCCTTTGCCCTCAACTTCTCCGCAACATTCAGCCCCATCGTCCTCAATTCCTCGTCATGACACGTCTTCCATGCCTCAATCATGGCCCTCGCATCTTCAATCACTCCCCTAGTTCTTGGATCCTCAGCTTTGACCAGAAACTCGCCGGCAAGTTCTAAACGAAGATAATCCGCCAGAGAGGGTTCCTCCATCGACGAAAGCTTGTGTAGCTGCAGGGCGAATGAGATGTAATCAGCAGCTCTTGGTGCTCTTTTGAGCTCTTCTTTGACATACACAAGGTCTTCATGATATGGGAGTCGCCGATTGGCAAGCACATCTACAAGTTCCGAGAGTCTCTTGACAAAGGCTTGGATCAACTGCTCAGAAGCCGGCTCCTTGAACGAAGAGTAAGGGATGGGAAGCATTTTGACCTGAAGCCGGAATGTCTTGGGCAGCACGGCCGCCTTGATCCCCTTATTGGTACTCGATGAAGCCCTGATATCGTCGATCATGTTGGTTATTGCTTCCACAACAGGGACACAATTCGATAACCAACTCTCCCATTGCTGTCGACTATTGAATCGCCTCTCACACAAGTCCCAGACCAAGGTGTCAAGAACACTTGTTTGTCCGCTCATGAGGAGTCTTTCCGCGCCCGCCAGAACAACCCGTTGTAGATGATTGGCATTGATTGCGTTTTCAGCATCCAACTTCGTCTTAATAGGCTCCTGCAACGCAAGTGCAGCGCATACAAGCCCGAGCCCAAAAGTATCGATACCAGGATTGTCAAACTGCGAGAGCCAGTGCTTGCCAGCATTCGAGTTGACTAGATCGCGATCCTCCTTGACGAGCTTGGTGATGCTTGCCATTTCGGGTGATGGATCAATATTGCCAATGATTATAAGGCGAAGCTTCTCGAGCAAGGAAGCGGGCATATATGGCATAAGAGATTGGAAGAATGAGGTGAGCTTGTCGAGGTGAACAGGAGAGTAGAGAAGCTGAGCATCAAACGCCTGAGCGTCAAGGTGGAAGTTGTTCTTTTGGAGAAAAAACATCAGCCAGCGATTGTTGTTGATGGACGACTGTTCAAAAGCTTTGACGATGAACCCAGCAAGTCGTGCCTTTTCAGCCACTCCCAACTTTGCCTTCTCTGTTCGTTCAATCAAAAGCCCCAAGAGTGCGGCGTCCTCGCCTATGGAAGGGAGCGTGCCTGTTTCCCCAGCAGCAGCGACCCAATCTTCTTCACTCAGACGACGACGCTCGTCGAGTTGTGCAGTGACAGGGACAATGTACTTTTCGATAGCGTTGAGAATAAGAATTCGCAGTTGCTCTGGACAGCTTCGTTCCTCCATGGTGCTGATGAGGCTGTTGGTGATGGTGATCAGGATATCGACGTGTCGTGCTTCGGAAAGTAGACCGATGAGAATACTGCAAGAGTCAGAAGCGCTGAGGAAACGATTATCTCGAAGCAGCTGAGCCATCATTTTCACAGTGCTGACTTTGATAGCTGGCTGTTGACTCTTTTGGGTCGTCGATGCAGCGTCTGTCTCTTGTTCAATTCTTGTCACAGCCTGACGATCCCGATTATCCCACTTGATATTCTGCTCCCGCAGCTTCCCCGTCATAGCATCGGCCAGGCCATGCAGAAGGTCTTTGACTGTTGCAGCAGGGAGCTCTGATAAGAACCGCGGAGCGAGAAGTTGTCGGTGCCACGAGGAGACGCTACCATGTCCATCCCCATCCATGATGAGTTCACAGATAAAAGGACAGGCTAAAGCAGGTTGATCACAGCGTGAAAGGCTATCAACCACGGAGATCAGCTCGGAAACCTTCATTCGTATGCCTTCGGAGCCTAGAAGTGCTCTCGTGCGGTCTATGAGAAACCGTGCCAGATCTGCCTGCAAGGTGGGAAGCATGTTCTTGCGCGAGAGTTTCCAAAAGACGTGAATGCCTGGAGCGTCGACTTCGTTTCGACCGTTGAGTAGTTTCTGGGACGCTGGTTTACGGAGAAGAGCCTCTGCCTCGACGAGTGTGTTTGTAGTTGGTTTCCAAACAGTCTCGAGTAACTTGGCTTGACGATCTGCATGCTCTCTTGTTGGGCCAATGAGGTCTTTGAAAAATTCGAACCGTTTGTTGACGAGAACCGTTCCGATACGAAGAACACTAGTCCATTTCGCTCGCTGGAACCCAAGTTCTTCGATAGCCATGGTGGCCGTCTCGAGAAGATCAAGGAAGACCTGATTTGCAACCTCGACGTCTTTGCTAATAGGACCGAGTGCTACTTCTCCCGCCAATCTAGCTCGATTTGTGTCCTCACACTCTGGCATTGCACCAAGTAGATCTTCAAGTTCCCTTGCCTCAAAGACCTTGGAGCTATACAACTCCCGAGTCGTCAACCAGTCTTTGTTGAATCGTCTTGCCCACAGGATAGTATCTCTAAACGTAGGTAGGTCACCGGCAGCGACCGATAGACATAGGGCGGACTGGGCCCAGAACGATCGGTCTGCTGCTTCGCGGGACTGTTCTGCTTTGGCTCTACGCTCTCGCAGCGCTGGGTGAATCCATTCGAGCTTCGAAGAGTTGACTTGTTCCCCTGAATTTCGGAGGAGAAGAGCTTTGACTATTTGAACGTCACCGGTGCTACTCTCTTCGGGGCTTCGAGATTGTTTCAGCACAGTCTTTCCGTCGCAGCCCATGGCAGGGGCAAGGAAGTCGCCTCTTGGATGGAGATTTTCCAACTTCTCGAATAGACGCATTGTCTTGACCAGCTCAAAAGAAAAGAAGAGTCTCGCGGGCCATCGATCGTTTTGAACGGGGAGATTCTTGACCTGTGTGATACCGTGCTTCGAATCGTCTTCTAAATCGAATTCGTACCCTTTGAGATGGAGTAAGATGAGGCGAAAGAAGTCATATCTGGCCTTCTTGTCTGCTCCCCGGGAGAAGGTAGTTGCATGAAGGAGTCTGTCCAAGTTGTGAGGTTGGTCTTCCGTGGCCACGAGTGCAATCAATTGTGTCAACAGCCTCTCGCGCTCAGCCTTTGACTCGCTGTCTGTTGGAGCTGCATGCCACCGATCCATGGTGTACTGGATGATTCCACTCTTTCCGAAATGAAGCCGCTTCGCCAGGGTGTCTTGGTGCTTCCGAATACAACTGACTACGAGCTTAAGAAACTTGTTGCCTATATCGTCGTCGTATCTGCTCTTGAGTAGCCTCCTGAGCAAGGGCATGGCGAGAACATCAAAGAAATCACGTGGAATCTGGGTCTTGGAGCTGTCGTTGTCCTTGGAGTAGAGAGTTGTGAGAATGGTTTCGCAAAATTCCAGGTTGCCACAGAATAGTCTTGTCTCAGAAGCAAAATTGGAATCCTTGGAATCGGGGGAAAAGATGTCCTTGAGGAACCTCTTCTCGTACTCTTCAGTATGGCCGAGGAAGAGGCGTTTCTGCTGTGCCGTAGTCCACTCAATGCCTCGCTTCTCCTCATACGCCTTCACCACATCCAAGTTACACGCCGGGACGATGCTCTGGTAGTATTTCCACAACGGTCTGTCATCGCGAGGATTGCGACAAAGCTCCCAGTACAGCTCGCTCAGGGCTGCCCGTCTTTCAGACCTTGCTTTCTGAGCTGATGAGGTCCTTCCGAGGGAAAAACACATAAAACGCACGTCTTTGACGCTGAAGGTGGCCATCAGACTCACAAGTCCAATAGTTCCGCCAACAGCGTCCCACGCCAGCTGGAATTGATCTCCACGCCGGAGTGCTTTGCCGAATAAGTGAATATGGTCATGACGCTGGCGGGCACTCTCATTCTGTTGCAACGATTCTGCAATCTTGTTGATGTCGACTCGAGCCATGGTTGGTTGCATACTATGGGATGCTTGGTAGTCGATGGTTGAGTTAGATGCGGGTTAAAGGGGACTGGGTTTTATAAGCTGGTTGACGAGGCGAAACAAGGGGACGATTGAAGTAGTTGGTGCCTCAGGATTTGTTGAGTCAGACCGGTGATTTGTTTGCCGCTCACCAAGCATTCGAGCCAGCTGACTCAGTCGGCCGTTTCGATATTCGGAATTTCGTTCATCTCTGCCATGCTTGTTCAATAGACAGGGTGACAGGTGCGGTGTGCTACAGTGGTAGTCAGGTGATACGCTCTAGAATTGGTTTTTTGGTAGTTGAACGTTGAGTTCTCAACTTTGATGTCAATCTGTCCAACACTCTTCCAGTCACTGCTTGCTCGCTCATTTTAACTACGTGGTGGCGTAGCAGGCACAGTTGGTGGTATCATAGCCCCCTTCTTCAGGGATCATGATCCTTGCTCACTCGGTATTTTCCCAGTCATATGCCAATCTGTTCTTCAATGGTTGGCTGACGTAAGGTGATGATTACTATTTAAATGATTGCGCTTGATTGACTCACGAGTCACAGGCGAGTTCATCGATTCGAGATTCCCTTCACAAAGTGCTTAGCACCGGCGGTATCGATTCTACCCTGTGTTCATCTTGGAGATGGCTATCTGAGACTGGCTCTTTAAACTTCGACGACGATAGCGATTAAGATGATGTCAGTTAATTTCCCTCCTAGGCTGGTCTGGCTGCCGCTGCCGCTGCTGTCGCTGCTATCTTCTGTTGCTGTCCTGCGAGTTGTGGACATGTATGAATAACATCAAGGGAATTGGCTGACATTCCGTGTTGCAGATTAGTCAATCAAGACGTTCTCTTTTGATCTTGCAATCGAACTTTATATAAGAAACATGAGGGATCAGTGCTTCAAAGCTGCAAGTTTGCTGTATACTTGCGCTATGTTGTTGTTGTTGTTGTTGTTGTTGTTGGAAATACTCTTACACCTGAGTCTCATAGACACTTTCCTACTCTTGATGCATTCCGCAGAGTTGTTTCGGTGAGTGAGTAGCATGTATCTGTTCAATTTTGGATTCTAGAGAGTAGAGGCCATCTCCATCCCAAACATCTAAACATAAGAGTCTTAAATTCACGGTTCAACAGGGTCGCCGCCAACATACTTTGCCCTGCAACCGCATCAAGACGGTGACCTCTACATCCGGCTGTGTCAAGTGACGTTCGAGCCAATTGATAAATTTACGGACTCACTTGCCTCTGCGTTGAACATTGCATTAAACTGATAACTCATGCCTAGTCAGCGTCTTCGTTGTCACCCGATACACCAACAACGCGAGCATCAGCAAGCCTACCCACATCTGACAAGCCTTCTTACTATGCTGTCCAGACTCCAGAGGCTGAGCGGCAAGTCAAGCTTGGAAGACCTCGACGAGACCTGAAAGGTCCGAAACTCGGTCCGACAACATGTACACTACAGTAACTACCTCAACACTAACAGCCATCCATACGGCTTTTTGTAGGTTATTGAAGTGTCTGCAATGAAGGTAAAGAGCCTTGTGATGATACTCCATGCCTACCCTTCTCCATACTCCCTTTCCCCACAGGCAATATAATGTCACAGCCAACATAATGTCGCAGGCAATATAATGTCGCAGGCAATACCGGTATAATGTCACAGCCAATAATGTCACAGAGCAACACCGAAGACAGCCGAGCAGACAGGGTCACAACTCCACTTCCAATAAGACTGTAACAATACCAAAATACAAAAATGATTTCCCTTGCTCCAACAATCGTCACCATGAGTCCATCGAACATTCCCCCGACCACTTACTACGTAGTACCTCGTCAAAATACCCCCATGGATCACATCCCACAACCTTGCTCCTACTGACATCATGCATTTCTCCGGCCCGATACAAACTACAAGCTAGAATTCACCCCCGGAGTTGTTCACCAATGATCATCTGGTCTGGTGTTGATCCTCCAGATCGGGGTTGAACGGTTACAGTGACACTAACAACCCATGTACCCCGCGAACGGAGACTCCGCCTGTTAGTTTTCCTTGTTTAACGTTGATCATTATGAACTCAAACTGCTTACTACAAGACTTCGCTTGAGTTATAACCTTGCTCCGGCTCTTTTCTCGGCCTTAACTTCCTGGCGCTCTCTCTATGTTATTCCACTTTTGTTACAAATCAGGCGTTTGACCTATGAAGCCGAAGCCGTTGAGACTGTTAAAATCGTTGAGCAACTTATGATTGACATCCTTCATTGACGAAAGTTCCTCTTCTACGGCGGACTCTCCGCCCAACGAGGGAATTACCCCGGCCTCTTGATAGAAGACGAACTACGATACACCTTAGATTCGGTGGTCAGACTCGAGTATAAAGGCAGACAGAACCTCTAATATCGGCATCTTCTTGACAAAGCAAATCAAGAATCTCATCCTTATTGCCTTCCTACCATGTCTCTCAGAACACTGCTCACCTTGGCCACGGCCTTGAGCGGTCTCGTCTCTGCACAGAGCAAAGGCGGGGTGGAAGATCTCAGCGACGCTGGCAACGACTTGTACGAAAAGGACCTCTCAGAATGTCCCGGCTACAAAGCTACGAAACAGTGGGAGACTCGCTCTGGCTTCTATGCGGACCTTTCTCTCGCAGGACCGGCTTGTAATGTCTTTGGGACTGATCTCCCAGACTTGAAGTTAGAAGTCGAGTACCAAACTCAAGATCGGCTGCACGTTAAAATTCTCGACACCAACAACACCGTCTACCAGGTCCCAGACAGCGTCTTCCCACGCCCTGGTTACGGGCAGTGGTGTTCTCCAAAAGACTCCAAGCTCAAGTTCGACTTTGTTGCCGACCCCTTCTCATTCACGGTGTCTCGCACTGATACAGGCGAAGTCCTGTTCAATACCACCGGGAACCAGCTAGTCTTCGAGAGTCAGTATGTCCATCTCAAGACCAACCTCCCCAAGAGTCCGCATCTGTATGGCCTAGGCGAACACAGCGATCCATTCATGCTGAATGCAACCAACTACACGAGAACCATCTACACCCGTGATTCATACGGCACTCCCCAAGGCGAGAACCTATACGGTGCTCATCCTATCTACTTTGATCACCGCGAGAATGGCACTCATGGTGTATTCCTGCTCAACTCAAATGGCATGGATATTTTCATCGACAACAAAGACGGTCAGCAGTACCTCGAGTATAACATCATTGGAGGCGTTCTCGACTTCTACTTCGTTGCAGGCCCATCTCCACGGGACGTCGCTATCCAATATGCAGAGATCACCCAGCTTCCACTCATGACGCCTTACTGGGGACTTGGCTTCCACCAGTGCAGATATGGCTACCAGGATGTCTACGAAGTTGCTGCCGTCACTGCCAACTACTCTTCCCATAACATTCCTCTCGAGACAATCTGGACTGATATCGACTACATGGACCGGCGACGTATCTTCACAATTGACCCTGAAAGGTTCCCCGCAGACTTGTACAAGGATCTCGTCGACACCATCCACGCGAGAGACCAGCATTACATCGTCATGGTCGATCCAGCTGTGTTCTACAAAGAATCCAACCCAGCCCTCGACGAGGGTCTCAAGTACGACACTTTCATGAAAGATCTCAACGGTTCCGAATACCAAGGTGTTGTTTGGGCTGGTCCAAGCTACTTCCCCGATTGGTTCAACCCTTCGTCTGCGCAGTACTGGAACGAGCAGTTCCTGACTTTCTTCGATGGAACCAACGGCCCTGACATTGATGCTCTGTGGATCGACATGAACGAGCCTGCAAACTTCTACAACCGTCCCTATCCTGGTAACAACACCACTCCTGAAGACTTTGCCGAAGTCGACGGCGATCCACCAAAGCCACCACCTGTACGAGACGGCCCGGATGCCCCTATCCCCGGCTTCCCCGACAGTCTTCAGCCAAACTTTGCTTCTGGCTCCAACGACAAACGACAAACCTCACTCGCAATCCGATCCCCCAAGCCTCGCTCTCGTTCCCACCGCAACAGAGGCGCCGGTCACTGGGCCTCTACCAAACGCACCTGGGGCCAGGGCGGATACGGCCGCTCAGGATCACGGTGGCAACACGGCAAACCAACAGGCTCAGGCTGCGGCCCCGACGAGTGCAGAGGTCTTCCTAACCGTGAGCTGATCAGGCCAGAGTACATGATTCAGAACGGTGCCGGGCCTACTCTTGCGGATAGCACGGCAGACACGGATCTGGTGCATAGTGGTGGGTATGTGGAGTACGATACTCATAACCTGTATGGCGCTATGATGTCGACTCGTTCTCACGATGCTATGCGTGCGAGAAGGCCGGATGATCGTGCTCTTGTTATTACGAGAAGTACATTTGCTGGTTCTGGAAAGGATGTCTCTCATTGGCTTGGAGGTAAGTTGACTCATCCATCCCACGCATATCTCTCAACCGAATTATTGCTGATACATCTTAGACAACATCTCTGGCTGGCTCTGGTACCGTCTATCCATCAGTCAGATTCTTCAATTCGCTTCCTTGTATCAGGTTCCAGTAGTTGGACCTGATGTCTGCGGTTTCGGAGGCAACGTCACAGAGACACTCTGTGCTAGGTACTACCGCCATTCTTGATTTCATAAAGGATATGAGCTAACAGAGAGGAATAGATGGGCGACTCTTGGTTCTTTCTATACTTTCTTCCGTAACCACGCCGAGATCTCCTCTTCCTCGCAAGAGTTCTACCGCTGGCCCAAGGTTGCTCAGGCAGCTCGCAATGGAATCTCCATTCGATATCAGCTTCGTGTGTTTTTCTAAACTTGGCTTGTTAATCATCCCGCTGACGATAATCTAGTTGACTACATCTACACCGCTATCTACAAGCAGAACCAGACTGGCACCCCATCGCTCAACCCCCTCTTCTTCAACTACCCCAACGATCCTAACTCCTACTCCATCGATCTCCAGTTCTTCTATGGCGATGGTATTCTCGTCAGTCCCGTAACAGAGGAGAACAGCACCAGTCTTGAATTCTATCTCCCCGACGACATATTTTACGAATGGGGTACTGGCAAGCCCGTCCGTGGACGTGGTGAATACGTATCTGCCGAAGTCGAACTCACAGATATCACAATTCACTACAAGGGCGGTATTGTCTACCCCCAGCGTGTCGAAAGTGCCAACACTACTACCGCTCTACGTACAAAGGGCTTCAACATCGTCGTTGCTCCTGGTCTAGACGGTTGCGCAGAGGGTTCCCTATACCTCGATGACGGCGAGTCTCTTGTGCAGGATGCTGTGTCAGAGATTGATTTCAAGTACGCCAACGGCAAGTTCAGCATGAGTGGTTCATTCGAGTATGATGCCGGTGTCAACATTGAGACAATCACCATTCTTGGTGTTGAGTCTGAGCCGGAAGGCGTTGAGAATGCGGATTATGACGCGGAGAACAACAAGTTGACGCTTCACGTTGATGTACCCCTTTCGCGAAGGTGTGATGTCAAGGTCGCATGATTTTAAAAAGATAGTAGTTAGCTGGAAGATTTAGACGCCTTAAATGAAATCAGTGGCTTGAATACAGAAGAAATGACAAATACAGAACCACTCTTAAACCGTGTACTATCCTATGTCCGTTCCCAATTTCAGGCAGTATTGCAAATTCATAAAGTCAGTCTCACGACTTTGAAACCTTTTCCGCTTCCTCCTCTGCCTCCTTGACGATAGACTGAGCTTCATCCTCGCTAAAATCGTTGGTGTACTTGATCCAGGGGCCATGTGCCAGACCTGTGCCAGCCCCTATCAACATTCCCAAGCCAGAAGTTGGGATTGCAACCACTCCAGTGAGTATCGATCCAACAGCTGCTCCAATACCTCCTGCAATACCGAGTCCCATTCCACCTCCCATGGCACCTCCTTGAAGCCAGCCTGCTTGTAATCGTTCGGCAATCTTCATCAATTTGGCTGCGTCTTTGTCGGTTTGACGAGCTCGGAACTTGAGGTCTTGGGCAACATCCGGATCCTCTTCTTCTTCTGCTTGCTTATGGAGCTCTAGTGACTTTTTTTGCAGCTCTTCTGCCTCCCTGAGGCGTGACTGTATTTCCATCTGGAGCTTTTCTTTGGCCGACGGCTTGTCGCCATCTTGGCCTTTGCTCCCCCCTTCGGACATGGTCAAAAGCCTAATAGCGAGATCAAGATGCGTTCGTGTCGTTGTGGATTCGGCCGGCTTGTGATGTATCGAATTACCCGGGTCTAAAGAAGTAAAAAAGATGCTAATGTGGCTTGAGAATCGATAGTGTTTGGTTGTCGTTTTGGCGTCTTGACGCTGTGGAGGCGAAAAACAGGCGGGGGTATAACATGACGTATCATGAACTAATCACCTGGACACATGCAAGTTTTCGCAAGAGATCAGCAGCTTTGGCTCGGCTCAGGCCATGCACTAACACTTGGTTGGGCAGATTGGATAGGGCGGAGTAGTGGTGCTAGGTAGTTATGGGTTGGGGTTGAAGGCGATATCTGTTAGAGGCATAGATGTAATGGACAATGATGATATTTGTTGTATATTTCTTGCCAAAGCAGATCTATCGAGCATGGCTATTCGACTCTAGCTGCGCAATACGAATTGGGATACCAGGGCCTGAATTTTCTATCCATCAGACAAATAACAGAACGTTGACTGTGATTGAAGGCTCGTCAAAGTCCAAGTTTAGTATTTCGAGGAGCCTGAGAAGTAAGGGGATACACACAATCATACGTGAAGGAAAAGCCACAATGTCTTTTATCCTGATGGAACTGACCTGGGAGAAAAGGAAGAAACATAAAGGGCGCAGCTTCTAAAGATTATGGTTAGTAGCCGAGTAGTTTGCATCACCGTCTAACAGATCTTGTCATATAACATAGGTTTTATAGCAGCTATAACCTAGTAATAATGAAACCTCATATATAATGGGATAGAGCCGGGTGCGTGTTGCTAGAGCTTTAACTTGTAAGTCAATAGCATACATAAGACTTAGGGCATAAAATACCTATGGGTACCCGCGGCTAGGTAGGCCCATATAGGTATATAGGTAAGAATAGGTAGCGAAATA
>JABFEV010000490.1:0-19204 GCA_013618395.1 Fusarium domesticum | reverse complement strand
GCACTTTGATTGTGTCTTCTAAGTTATTCGTAATCATCATCCCCCCCATCCCCCCCCTTCATGTTTGAGTCCTTGCGGATAGGAATCTTAATACCCTGCGCCGCAAATGTTTTGCTCAAAGATGTGCTTTCGCATACACCAGGAAACTTCTTTGCCGAGTACACGTTGAAAACTTCACTGAAACACGACGACAAGATCGGTGCTCGTCCCTGATTCAAGTTCGAGCCGCGGCCCTCGTTGCCAAGAGTTCTTCCGACATTGACAAACGAGAATCTCAACCTGAAGTCACCCGTCAGCATCGCCCTTGCAAGATATTCCACGGCACCAAGTCTTACCGGAAAGGCCCTTCTGTTCGCACGCTCAGGTCTTGAAGCACAAACCAGATGCCTACGCGATCCTCCGTGTCGCAAAGACGGAATGCACTGGCCGCCAAGCTACCAATTAGGTTCCTTGTAAACATGCCCTGAGGCTGTCCTCCAACAACCGCCATGCGAGTTAGTGAACCCTGGTCTTGTGCATAACTGGGTCGGTAAGAAGAAATGCTGCCCGAGTTCTGCATAGAGGACACGCTGGACTCTGGCCGGTAACCACCATGCTGAGGGTAATATTGTGTCGGGGGACCGTATGAGCCGCTGGGTGGGTAGGATGGAGTTGTAGGCCCTGCGTCCGCGTTAGCCTCCGAGTCTCCAAAACCTTCGCTAGTTCTTACCATGACCATAACCTGGCTGCGACGGGTAGTCTTGAGCATACCCCATGCCCTGCGATTGGCCATATGCTGAGTCACGAGCCGGTGAAGGTATCGATGGCTGCCTGAATGTATAAGCAGGAGGCTCCGGAGAAGCCAATGGCGGGTAAGAGTAGGCCGTCGAGCTCGAGATGGAATTGGCTCCTGTCGAAGGTCGGACAAGGTTCACTTCTTGCGTGCCTTCTTCGTTCCATAGGTCAACCGAGAGTACAAACATGCTGTGATCAATCTCACTATGCCGAGTATTAGCTTTACATATCCAAAATGACATGGAGTTTGTATTTGTTTGCGTACTTGTAATCGATCTCTTTTCCTGTTGCTGGATCAATGATGACCAGTCGCACGCAGGGTGGAGGGGTTATGGGACGTCGATCCTGGAGCGTCGTGGTTAGCACTTTGATCAGACATTCACGAGAGTGCGGGAGAATGTACCTTATCACCAAAACCGCACATGCGCGCACGGCGGGGTTGCTGGTGGACTTCGAGACTATTGTAAGATCAGTATGTTGCATTGGTGGAGCGCGCAGGTGGCAACGTACCTGTATTTGCAACCCGAATCCTCCTCGACCTTGGAAAGTGTGGTCGATTGCTGAGCGAGAGTGTGGTGATCAGTCGGAGGCCCCGTGGGAGGGGGAGCTTCATCAGGTCGCGATGGCCCATGTGCTTGCGGGTGGGGAGGAAGCGCATGCTGGCCTGGGTGGGATTGTTGATAGGAAGCGTATGGCGGGAGAGGCTGTTGGTGCGATTGTTGAGCATGTTGGGGGTGTTGTTGATGCGGTGGAAGCTGTTGGTGATGATGTGGCGGTGGGGGATGCTGGTGGGAGGGTTGATGATGAGAATGCTGCTGATGTTGAGATGGAGGCGGCGGCGGCAGCGGCGGGTGTGAAGAGTGAGGATGCTGTGGAGGAGCATGAGGGTGAGGCGGTTGGTGTTGGTGTTGGTGTTGCTGATATGCATGCATGGATGGTACGGCCGATGAGTAGCCCGACGAAGCAGCACCCGACAAGGGCGTGCGCTGCGACATATCGGTGTGATGATATGCAGAGTTCATCGCGAGCAAGCTGATAAAGGGCACCGCGAAAAGAATAACGTGATGTGTTGTTTGTATGAATATTTATGAGCGCGAGGGACGCGTCTGATAATGTGTGATGGGAAGACGGAAGACCGGAAGAGGATGAGAGTCGGAAGGACAAGCCGACGGGAGAGAAAGGGCAGGCCCAAGGTCAGAGAACTAAGGAAGAGGTCGAAGCAGAACTTATGTAGGTGATGAGGAAGGAGAGGATGAGGAGGCGAGGGCGTTTAAAGAACAGGGCCGAAGAAGCAGCAAGCGCCTTAGACTAGAAGGAGACGCCGACAATAAGGTAAGTTAGAGTAGAGTAGCTCCCGTTGAGGTGAAGTAAGATTAAACAAAGTAAGGTAGGCGAGGTTAAGACAACATTCTACGTAGTGAGGTGAGTACTAGAGGCAAGGTAAGGTGAGGTAAGTAATTAAGCAGACACTGCGGGAAAGGCAAGATTACCTTAGTAAGGTACTAGAAAGACCCAGTCAAGAGCAAGTCCCCACAAACCTAGCACGAGCGGGAGAGCATCCAAGCCTGAGACAAGTACGGACAAGGCCCAGGACTAGCTTGGCTTATGGATAGGACATTCGGTAAAATGATGATCAATTTAGTTATTATAGGACTGCAGTCGCAGTAATAGACAAAATGTGTTAAGGTGGTCAGGAGTAGAAAGAGAAAATTGACAATAACAGTGTGACAACGGGAGGCTGAAGCTGAAGTTGATGGTGTCAGGATGATGAAAAAATTGGAGTAGAAGCCGCAGGACAGGCCCTGCGAGATGAACTCCTCCCCTAATAATATTCACAAGTGGTGTTGAAGCGGGAGCGCTAAGGAAGAATGTCATCGGACTCGCTAACTGGCTGAGGCTGAACCAGGTCCGACAACTCAACATCTAATGAAGGAGCTAAACTTATGACAGCATGTAGTGGACTTGAGCTGGGATTAGCTGGAGGTATGTGAGTAGGTATGATCGATTTGAGGCTGACCCGATTGATTAGGCAAGAATCTGATCGGAGGCGTAATGCAAAAAAAAAAAAAAAAAAATAAGAAAGAGGGAAACTCGGGGTCCACGAGGGTTTCAGGGCCCCCTCCACCCCGCCAGCTACTAGGTTCAAGGGAAGGGGAATGGAGCTAAGCGAAGAGGTTGAAGTTTGTCATGGTAGACATCTAGAGATTTGGTGGGTTGTTGGTCCTGAGAATGAGTTCTGAGCTGTAGGTAGTTCAAAAGTGTAAAGTTATAATGGGTAGCGAAGAATATTAGTGTTTACGAAGTAGTTAGTTTATCCAAGAAAGAATGATGATCCTGGTGACAATGACAAAGTGAGGAATGGGAATTATTGTTGGGACAAAATAGATGTTATTATAGACGAAGGACAATAACGAAATCTACTGGATTTAGGTCATTATCAAACGTACATGCTACATAGTGTAAGCAAGCAAATAAAGGTGAACGGACAAGTCAATGACGTCGTTTCCTAAATAGATTCGTATGTACGGATACTTGTCTAGGTATCTACTATATCCATTCGTACTACATTAACCAATCTAATCCCCTTGTACACTACATGTCCCCTCCAACCTCTCCTAATGACCCCGAGCACACCACAAACCCCCCAAAAGGCCAAACACTCTCCTCTCCATCAACAACAACCCTTTTGGCAAACCCTCTTGGTCTAGTCACATTTCGCCAAGACATTGTTGAAACGCGAGAAATCCAGTTCCATGGATTCGGCAAAAAGGCCATACATAGTCCGCGTGGCTTGATCTTTGTCTCTGTTTATTTTCCCTTTCTCCAGATTCCCACTCTGCCTCTGTTCGTGTGCGTGTCTGTGTGTTGTCTTCGGTCTTTTCCAGCCCAAGCCTTAAGTTTGCTTTTCTCTCTCTCATTTTGCCGTTACTCGAGGAACTCGCCTTGACATGTTTTCAGTTTCACAGTGATTTGAAGAGCTGGAGTTTCAAATGTCACACCACATAGTGGCCAGAGCCTGTACTTGCAAACTCGATTGACAGGAAGCGTCATGACACAGAGGCAACATTACACAAACCTCTTGTGAGCGAGGCAATAGGCAAACAGAGTGAGTAATCAGTGGAACAAACCCAGCTATGTTACCGTCTTGGCCTTGGCCGTTCAATCACCGTTGATCCATACTTTCCCCTGAACCACCAGTTGTGCTATCGTGTACCACAGTTCACTATCGCCGGATCCAAGCTTGAGCCTCTAAATCTTAAACATGAGCAGACAGCGTGTGACCTGCCTGACGTGTCATTGGTGCGCGGTTTGCGACGCGTGCCTGAAAGGCCAGATGTAGCCAGACAGGAACTCTTGGTCTCCTCCAATTACGAAATGGCTAAACGATCAAGGTCAAACTATCTCGAGACTAGGTTGGTGAATGGTGACCCCCAGTTTAGGCCGACATGCCCAGATTGCCCCGCCATCATGGGCCATGCCTTCCTCCCTCACTAATTATCACCCAGTACGGAGTACAACTAAAAGTGTTGGAAATGTAGCCCCGCAATCGGAGTCATTGCTGCAGACCTTGACTGTAGGAAGGAGGGACAAGTTCCCCCACCATAATCTACGCCCAACGCTCCTATTTAGACAAGACAACTAACCTCACAAATCACATCATCATCAGATTCGAATTGATTTCAAGACAATAATCATGGATCTCGTCAACGGGTTAGTTTCCCTTTGAACAATCCCATTTCCCATAGTCAACTGTCGTATCTTTCGGACTGCTAACGATGCTTGCCCCTCCAGTCTCCAAGGTCGTCTACTCTTTGCCGTGCCCAAGAGTGAGTGTGACTCGAATCATACCTTACCCCCTTCTTTATCCCTCCGCCTTGAACATCCATGCTGATGACGGTGAATTCCAGAGGGCCGGCTCAATTCTGCCACTCTAAACCTCCTCGAAGGCGCCGATATCCAGTTTCGACGTGAGACCCGTCTCGACATTGCCCTTGTCAAAAACCTCCCCATCGCCCTCATCTTCCTCCCCGCTGCCGATATCCCTACCTTTGTTGGCGAAGGCCGCGTCGACCTGGGAATCACTGGTTGGGATCAAGTCCAGGAGCACTATGCCGGTGTCCGCGCCTACAACCACCTGCGACGCAGCTCTGTCGACTTCTCCGCCGAGGAGAAGCCTGCCGGCAGCGACATGGTGATGGAGCTTGGCTTCGGCAGCTGCAAGCTCCAGGTCCAGGTCCCCGAAAAGGGTGAATACAAGACTCCCAAGGACCTTATTGGCAAGACCATCGGCACCAGCTTCGTCAACCTTGCTTCTGATTATTTCTGGAAGCTCGAGCAGGGCGAGGATGCCGCTGGTGGCATCTCTCCTCGCAAGATGCGCACCAAGATTATTGAGCTGAGTGGCAGTGTTGAGGCGGCTTGTGCTTTGGGTGTGGCCGAGGGCATTGTTGACCTCGTTGGTGGGTGATGCCTTATGCGACACTTTGGGAAGGGACTGCCTTTGCTGACAATGTTATAGAATCTGGCGAGACTATGAGAGCGGCTGGTCTCCAGGCCATCGATACCGTTGTTGATTCTACGGCTGTACTGATCAAGTCGAAATCGCCCTCTAACCCCGAGATTATCGACCTCATCACATCCCGTGTCAAGGGTGTTATTACAGCCCAGCGCTATGTGCTCTGCCAGTACAACGTTGAGCGCAGCCGTTTGGCCGCGGCGACTAAGATCACTCCTGGCAAGCGAGCAGCGACAGTCACTGCTCTGGATGCCGAAGGCTGGGTGGCAGTGAGCTGCATGGTGGAAAAGAAGAAGATTGCGCTGGTGATGGATGACTTGACGCAAATTGGAGCCCAGGACATTCTGGTTCTCGACATTCACAACGCGCGATAAATGTCAACAAAATTACTGGAGGAGAAGGATCACGGGCGTTTCAATGCAGCTGCAAGGGACAAATAGGATACAAGGACATGGCGCTAGAATGTGGGATATAGATGGATGGGAACAGCAGGGAAGGAGTGGATGGACGGGACAATGTGGATGGGGGCGGATGGGGGCGGAAGGGATAGAATGGCTTCATGTCTATGCTATCTGCTGTCTTTTTTCTCTCTATTTTTAAATCAGATATCCTTTTAGAAGAGATTTAGTTCAAGAAAGCAAATTCTGGATGGATACTTGATGGCGGCTCTGGTTTGTGATGTGTAAAGTGCTATTTGAGGCATGAACGTTGACACGTTGAATCTGAGACTTCTCATCTATCGTGCCTGAATACGAGGGGATCGACAAAATGGGTGGATTCTAGAATATGGTATGTAATTGTACATTAATGGCGGTAAACGGCCAATGATTGCAATGGTTGGGCGTTGATGTTTTATTCTTGGCTCTAGGGCATTCTTGTGTATTGAGCAATTCTTCTTTGACCCGAAAAGAGAGGATTTCCCAAGAGAGGAGTATTATGAGATGACTGACTTTCGTGGTCAAGCCCGTCCGTCTGTGTAACCAGCAGATGGAAAGAGGCCTGGTTACAAGTGCGTTACGATAGGAAAGAGGCTTGGACGGGAAGTGCGGAACTCCGAAGAGCAAGCGATGACCTCAGCGGGGCTGAAGCTATGGAGGGAGGCGACGTAACAAACGGGACAAGCTCAGACTCAAGATGATGAGTGTCTTAACAGATGGGACTGATAGCCTGTCGGTAGAATAAATTAATAAAAAAGATGTGGAAATAGTAAAAAAAACGCGAAATAGATTCAGTATAGGGGTTAGATTAGGAGCTCATACGCTTGCAAAGGAGATGTTATTAGTCCTGAAATATCTTGTATGAATTGAATTCGTGTTAGAGTACTCCGTAAATTGGGTCCTAGATGTTTAGAAATCACTACTCATAACCTCGATCACTTCATAAACCTATCTTCGGCACCTGTGGAGTTGCCCGTCCATCTCGCCTGGATTCACTCTAACTTTGGTTTTCTATCTTTTTGTTTCACCTCAAGTCTTCTTCCTCTTTGCTCTGTATTACTTTATCCCTCTCAATCTACCATCATGGCCAAAACTGGCTCCTCGTCGCATAATGTCAATGCCTCTCAGTCCCAGCCATCCGCTATGTATTCCGTAAGCTTCTAGAGCTTTGGCAGTTCATAATACGTCACGAGCTAACATGTCGAATTTTTTCAGTTCATCATGACTCCCATCAACCTCACAGTCTTTCTTCTATCTCTCATTCTCGTCGACATGAACTACACCAAGAACCGCATCAATACATACGGCTATACACACTCAGACCTTCCCTGGTTTTATCCTAGATGGGTCGCCCGATACGTCTGGCCACAGCCCTACCAGCATGTTGGCGGCGGAGCAAAGGGCAGCAAGGCGAACGAAAGATGGCATTATCATAGCAAACAGAAGAAGCTTCTGAAGCTGGAGGCCGACGAGGCGTTTCAAATGCGTTCTACTATTCTCGTCTTGTTGTCTGTCGTTGCTGCGCTGGCCACGAGCGCTGTTTGGTTCATTGCGAGCAAGGCCTTTTACTGGCTAGGGCCCTTGACGCATGCTTTGTCGGGGAATCATAGCATGTCGCCGATTTGATACGATACGATCCGGAACCTACATGTTGTTTTGTTTGCGCTGCATTCGGCGACCAAGATTGATGCTTGTGTTTTGCGTGGCAAGAGAAGCTGGGTTGATTGCATTTTGATTGTATGTTGACTGCCTCTGTTTTTAAGCATTGACAAAAGAACGATGACGATAAGATGATTTATATGCATGTCCAAAAAGAAATGAGGCAGAAAGGGAGGTATCGGTCTCACTAGAATATATCAATTCTACAGGATGAACAGATACTTAGAATAAGCTCGAAGAACACCTAGCCCCAGCTTCAAATCAAACAACTCTCAGCACCTCGTGACTTTCCATTCCTAAATGCCCGAATGCCTAGGAATGTATAATAAATATAAATATAAAATGAAGACCCATTCCCTAAAACCACCTAACAGCCCCCTTAGAACCCCGTCATCCTCTCCTCAACACCACCCCAGTAGACAATAGGTCTGGGCTCCAGTACACTCAACTCGCTACCGAAGCTCGTACGCTCCTCCATCAGATTCACCAGAGACGGCTGGCGCAGAATAACACTGTTGATCGTGACTGCGGATGAGGATGTGCTGCTGCTACTACTGCTGCTATTGTCCGAGGCGCAGGACGCGGATGATATGCGGCGCAGTGACAAGCGGAGACGGGAGGGGGAGAAATGACTGGCCATTGATTCGAAGCGAGAAGTTCGAGGCATTTTGGATAAGTGTGGGTATTTTCTCTTTCTTTTGTTGTGATGAAAGTTGTATAGTCGTGGCTATGGTGTTGTGCTGACTATCTCAAGTCGTGGTAATGATGGGTTATATGAGTCGAGATAAAATTTCGTATTAAATAAGTCACCGCCTGGGTTTTTTCTTCTCTCTTAAAGCTGTAAGAAGAGAGAAAAGATTCCGCACAGCAGATATCAAGAGAGAGAAAAGTCCTGTTCTCTCTTTTGTTCTTACAAAGAGTGTGTAAAGGCTCTATGTTATTCAAAGGCGTAGTCCTGTTGTGGAACCTGAATGAAAGAAGAATGTTTTTTTTTTTTTGTTTTTTTTTTTTTTTTTTTTTTTCTCTTCTAAATATTAAGCCAACGGTTTAAGTGTCCTCAGCTAACAAAAAAAAAAAAAAAACTTGTTCCCTACTTGCTTCTGGTTCTGCAGTTCTTGTTACAGGCTTCGATCAGCGTAGTTGTAGTTGCTTTGTACACAGAAAGGCTTCCCTTAGACTTGTGTTAATGCTTCACCTGGACACGGAGAGAACTTTTGTTTGAGAATTATCTTGAGAAACGACGCTGTAAAGAGGTGGAAATTCACACTATTAAGCTGAATTCTGCCTTGTGTGAGAGAAGTTCTTTGTGAGTCTGCACACGACTACGCATCTAACAGGTCCTTTGGGAAGACAGAATATGTTCAACGATTATAAGATAAAATTTGACAGCTAGAATCATCAATCAGCCAATATCCGGTATGGTGTAGTGGCTAACATTTCGCGCTCTCAAATCGAGAGATCTATTGATCCGCGGAGCCCAGGGTTCGATTCCCTGTACCGGAGAATTTATTCTTTTACTTTTGTCACCTATTCTTTTTCGTCGATGCTCTTTTTTGCCTTGCTTCCCTTCCGTTTAATTATTTTATCAGTTGCTAAGACAAACTCTCTCTGTCCACAAACTTATGCATTTCTTAACGACCGGAAACCAACTCCCAATACTGCGGTTGACTATATCTACATCACTCTACCCCTTCGACTGCGGTAAGACTGCAAAGATGTTCCTGCAGGGGACTATAACCAATGAGAGACTGGTGGATAAATGGTACATAGAAAGCCACCTAGTTTAGCCCATGATAGAAGTACCAGCAATCTAGGAAAGATCTCTCCCATACGCTTCAAATCGCTAGCGTATACTACAAAACTAATCCGAATCATCTAAGCTACTATCCAAATCATCCTTCTTCACAGCCATACTCTCTAGTATTTTAGCCAAAGTTCGAAAATGCTTTGTTCGGGCTCATTCAATCATCAATCATTCGGCCTTCTCGTGCTTCCTTAATAATTAGCATCATGTTTAATAAAATGCTGTAAATACATATATATTCTTACCTTATCATACTAAAAGTGGGAAATCGATTATGGAGTCATGTAGGTAGATATGGTCAACCGCAAATACCATGTTTCACCGTTGCCAGTTAACCCCTGTTGTTGACCTTAACTCCCTAATCCCTGAATTATCAATCAGTGTGACGTTGATCATTGTTTGATGGACATTTATGCAACATGCCCGACTACCGGAATGCATGGGAGACGGGAGGATTACCGTCATGTGTAATGTTTCAATTCGGACTGATGATAGAAGATCCTGTCGATCATGCTGGTCTAGTATAAACTCTGATATACTCCTCTCATCCCTTTTCCTACCTTTCAATAAAAAACATCATTTGTAGACAAGGCATTCACGATGCGCTTCTCGTCACTCTCACTATTCCTCACACTCATTATCTCAACAACTGCCCTTGTACCCGACAAGTTCTTTCGAAAGAGCTCCAACGTGAACATCTTTAGACACGCAGCGACCGACTCTACGCTTGAATATGTCACAAACTCGGGAATATGCGAGACAACACCAGGAGTCAACCAGTATTCTGGCTACCTTTCTGTCGGTCGGTATAGAGAACCATAACGTAAACTTTACTAACTGACATTATTGGCCAGGCAAAAACATGAGCATGTGGTTCTGGTTCTTTGAAGCTCGTCGCAACCCATCAACCGCCCCCCTCGCTCTCTGGCTCAATGGCGGCCCCGGCTGCTCTTCCATGGTAGGACTCTTTCAGGAGAACGGACCGTGTCACTTTGTCAACGACGAGACCACTCCTCGTCTGAACCCTCACTCTTGGAATGAGTACGCCAACATGCTCTACGTCGACCAGCCTATAGGCTCTGGTTTCAGCTTTGGCACCTACGATGTGAACTCAACTGTTCGAGCGGCGCCTTACGTCTGGAAGTTCATGCAGGCTTTTTACCAGAGATTTCCAAAGTACAAGAATCGGGATTTTGGCCTTTTTACGCAATCCTACGGTGGACACTATGGACCTGAATTCGCAAAGTACTTTATCCAGCAAAACGACAAGATTGATAAAAGAACGCTCAGAGGTGAACACATAGACTTGGTAGCACTGGGTATCAACAATGGCTGGATCGACGCAAAGCGTCAGTTCAAATCATACGCAACATACTCCCACAACAACCCCTACAAGCAGATACTCGACAACGACACCATCGGTCGCTTCCTCGACGCCTACGACGATTACTGCCTCCCCGCCATGGCCAACTGCACGAGGCGTACAGGCCAGGACGCCGGGTGCGCGAGAGCTGACCGCGTGTGCAACACGCAGATGTACGTGAACCTCGGGATCGCAAGCGGTGTGGACTTTAACGTCTACGATGTGCGGATAGGACGGGATGATGAGGATCCTCCTGAGACTTTTGTGGATTATATTACAAGGACGGATGTTATGGAAGCTATTGGTGCGAAGACGAGGTTTGCGCAGTGTGATGATATCGTGTATGAGAACATGGGTACTACAGGAGATGGTGAGTACACCAATCAGAGTAGAAGTGGTGAGAACCCTTTCAGCTGACCATTTCCAGACGCGCGATCTCTACTCGGACCTCTCGCCGACGTTGTGAAGCGTGGTATCAACACTCTGATCTGGGCCGGCGACGCAGGCAAGTCACGTACGATGAAACTCATATCATTCACTAACCCCAAGGAACAGACTGGATCTGCAACTGGGAAGGTAACCTATGGGCAGCGGAGGCGCTCGACTGGCCGTTCCGCAGCAAATTCGCGGAGACGCCGATGCGTAGCTACACCGTGGACGGCAAGGTGCACGGCGAGTACAAGGTTGTCGAGAACTTGAGTTGGCTCAAGGTGCTCGAGGCTGGACACTCGTTGCCGTATTATCGTGAGTCGACACCTGCGTGTCTGAGATTTGTGAAGCTGATGAGGGATATAGAGCCTGAGACCGCGCTGCAGGTGTTTAAGCAAATGATGCAGAGGAAGCCGCTGAAGCCGACGTGAGATGGGATGGGTTCGAAGAAGGATTGGATTGGTAATGAAGATGTTTCGTAACATTAGACTGAGAAACTTGTCAACAGAGACTGGTCTGTAGATACATGGTCTTGCTTAAAGACTTGTCGTTCTGTGATTCCAGGTTGATGGTTATTCTGTTGAGAGCCAATGTTCATGTTTCAAGCGCATCCTACATGCCCAATATGACCTACATATTCTCCAACTTGATCCACCCTCTATGGTAACATTCTCTCCTAGATAGTTCATCGCTAATACATACATAATTGCTGTACATGTTTATATGGCAAACGTTAGGCATGTAAGCCAACGCCTCGGCTATGCGGATCCGTAACACCAAGTAAACTATGGCTGAACCTGAATCCATTCGCGACGCAGATCATTGATGAGCATGTAGCGACTAAAAGTAATCCAACCATGTCGAAACCACACCATCTGGCTCTTGTGCGCCTCCGTCATGGCCTGTCGAGCAGTCCCATAGGCATGATCACCAATAAGTTGGTTCATGAAAATCAGACCTCCGGGGTTCGCCTCGTTCTCGTGTCGAACACCGATCCAGCGCAATAAAGTCGCAAACATGTCCAGGAGCGACGAGAACTTGCGCACAATGCCAACGGTGGTGAGGGTGTACAAAGTGACGGGACTCGGCTGGCCTGGCTTACTACGCAGGAGGGCCCCGACAAAAGACCGAGCGCCGAGATAGAGAGAAACGTGGTTCGGGTGGGACGAGACACCGTAGCTGTCAAAGGTGATGAGAACGTCAATGTTGGAAGTGACCTTGGCGTTCTCATCGGCGAGCTGTTGGGCAAAGTTGGGCGCAAATGCGCTGCTGAGGAGACTGGCGACCTTGTTCTTGTCCCACATGGTAGTCATCGAATCGGGGAAATCCTCTCTGCAGAGTATCAAGGGAACGTCAGTTTCCATGCCGCATAGCCCAACTCGAGAGCCCGATACAAGACTATCCCAAACATCAACAGAAAGGCAAGACTCACGGGCTATCCACCACAAACACATCATCCTCGTCGCGTAAACCAAGCGTCATGCCACTCTTGACCAGCTCTTTCTTGCGCGTCTCTCCAAGTCCGTCTGCGTTCCCTAGAAATCCACGAAGGAAAAAAAACCATCAGCCATGACTGCTTCCAATCTGAAATGGCGGAAAACATGGTCGGCTCATACCTGTGCTTAGACATAATATCTTGACATGATTCCCCGTGTCGGGTCGTGTGAGGGCCAGAACCGTCGGCGCAAAGAACATGGCCTCGTCGTCCGGGTGCGCGATGAGTAGGCAGATTCGTTTGTTCTTGATGGTTGGGAGTCGCGACTGGACAACGCTGGCAGTGAGCATGTATAAACCGGGTAGCACGACGGCAAGAGCCGCGAGAATAAAGAGAAGTTCCATTGCAGATGTTCGTTGCGGTACGATGATTTCTGCTTCTATGCCGCCTTGAGGAATCGTGCGCGTGTCGTTATTCGGCCGGTCGATCGGTCGGTCGTGACTGTTGAGAAGGCTTAGGGTCCCAATGTAGGGAGGGAAGTGAAACGATTCCTGTGAACAATTACAGACGTCGAAGTAGGTGTGACTCCTCCTCGCTGCATAAGAGAAAATCAATCGCTGGATTAACCAAAGAAGTAAAGGGTCGGGAAACAAAGTCACGAGACAGCGAAGTAGAGGTGAAGCTATCTCTGGAGGGGCAGGAGGGGGCTTTGTCGCAAACGCCACCTTGCTAAGTCAACCCCTGGAATGCAGTTAGCAGTCGATGACAGCGAGGCGAAGACCCGAATCGCTGGGCTAGGGTTACTGGAGCTTAGTGTCTAGTTACCCGCCGTGGCCCCTGAAACTGCTCCCACACAAGACCTGATGTCATCCATCGGAAGAAGAGTCTGGTCTAATCCCAACAAGGGCTCAGTCTAATAATTGACAGCTCTCATCTAGATTTCCAACATCCCGCTCTTCTGCAACCTTACAACCCATCACTATCCGCAATGGCTCGCCAACGAAAGGAAAAGTCCATCAAGGACATCAAGCTCAAGCAGCCCGACCGATCCGGCCCTAGCGAAAAGACCCTTTTCGACTTTGCCCAGGAGCGCAACCTTTTCGAGGAGGCGGATCGTCGGCAGCGTCAGGCCGCCGCGGATGCTCCTGAGCTGTCGCCCGGCGCGGAACGGTTTCTGGAGACGCTGCTGTGGACGGTTGCGTTGGCGACGATCCATTTCACCTTTGAGGTTCTTGTGCAGCGTCAGTTCGGCACGGAGATTCTCTGGCCGGATGCTATATCCCAGACACTCAAGGCCTGGCTCCGTACGTTGAAACTTGTATAACAAGCGACAGGAAAGCAATATACTGATTTTTCGGGCCATCTAGTCTTTGTTATTCTCTTCTACCCACTTCATCCCCACGAAGCGAACCCGATTCTCGTTCCCGGCGTGCCGAAAAAGTACCAATACTACATCCGCCAAGCCATCTTTTTCATCATGAGCGTCTCCAGCGGATGCTATCTGGTGTACATCAGCAACAACTACAGTTACATGGCCGTCATGAAGCGAGCTCCTCCCTTAGGCTGTCTCTGGCTCTGGGCGGTTATGGAGTTGGACTTGTTGTATGCTGTTCCCAGCTTGTTGGTTGCGATTGGGTACACTTATCTGAACGGATATACCTTTACATAAAACAACATCTTTACATAAAGGCGCAATAGATTACTTTGATGAGATTTCGCTCAGAGTTGTCGCTATGTCATCCTCGAACAATTCATTCGGCTTGGTCCTCTCAAGATTCGTTAATGTCCCGACCCTTGAAAGACTTGCCAAGGGAACATGTTTGTCGTAATGTATCAGCCGGGCCATCATATCCTCCAAACACCGAATCCTGTCTTTCTGATTCTCCACCATGGCCTGGAGCTTCAGTGAGCTCTCCTCCGTTCTCATCTCACTCCCCTTGGTCCTCATCTCCAGATCCCGTAGCCGCGAAGAAATCATACTCATCTGCATAAACTGCACTCTTGCCGTCAAGCTCTCCCGCTGCCTGACCAGCTCGAGCGCCTTGGCCCTGACGGGTAACCATGCCATAGCCACAGTCGTCCTCCCACCCTGCCAGCTTCTCGGCACCAACGTCCATCCGCCCTCCTCATCGACAGTCGCTTTAGCCTCAGTCTCTGCAACAAGGTCCAGCAGCCTCTCCTCGAGCTTTAATATATCGTCCATGACAAACGCGTGCATCTGATACTCTGCCCTGTACGCAATATATCCACCATCCTCCTTATTATTAGCCGTGACGAGATCTGCCAGCCACGTCGATTCAGTCTTGTACCACAAGAGCGACGTTTTGACCCGAAAGTACTCGTCGTCACTGTTGCGCAGGTACGTGAGGCGCGCGTAGACGGTAGCAGCAATGGCAACCACAAAGGTCAAGATGCCCGCAACGTTGGCGCTCACCGACAGGGGCGAGTCTTGGTCTGGGGCCGCCATCCAAGAGTCCAATTGATGTTTGGCTTATCACAGGGTGCAATTGAGGCTGTAGTTGACCAGCGGGTTCATAAGATGTTTGACGTGAAGGGTTGGAGAGGAAAAGTAGAGCTCATGAGAAGCAAGTCTGATTTAATTGGGCAATTAGCGTCGCTGGGCCACCGTCACAAGTCACAAGCTTGGTGTCAATATGTATCCGTAAATAATATGTCGAGTGCTCTGTGGGACATGAACATATCAGTCAAGCTTTCTATACATGATTTAATGCTGCTACAGCCCAAGTGCTCTACCTCTGCCGTCACCTACATATATTTACGGGCATCTGTATCAGTCCCGCTGGATAGTGCCTTCATCTCTGTACCTGTCGTTGGTGTCTTCATCTCAAACGATTTGTGCATGTACTTTACTTAGTTCAGTTCCCTTACAGCCCTTCATGTGGCACCATCTCGCAAACATACACTCGAATAACAATTAATGATGTGCATATTTTATATATCCGCTAGGAATGGCTCCAGTCTCAGGTAGACTATGAGCACGTAAACAAGTCCTCAAGTTCTATACCATGCAATGACTCCGTGCTATTGAAACCCGACCCACATTCATCAACCATTTACTGTTGACTCCGGCCAGCCCTCGTAGGTTCAGCAAATGTGATTCCTCTCCTCTCAGGCGGCACTCTTAGGCCACCCTCGTCATCGCTATCATCGCCTGCACCACCAACGCTCAACGCCGCTTCTCTTCTCCGTCGCTCGGCTGGTGTCTCTCCAGTCTCTTCCTCTTCGCCTTGTGTGGAGAGTACGGCGAGGCGACGCTTGCGTTCCACCGCCGTTTCCCCGAGCTCTTCAGAGGGCTTCGCCTTACCCGACGGTTGCGAGCGGCGTGCTGGTGAGGCAGAGGAGATAGCGGCGGACTCGTCAAACCCGGAGCCAGCAGCTGGCTGGCGGATCTGCGCGGCTTCAGCCTTTTGTTCGGGAGATATGTCCAGCTTGGCAATCTTCTTGACGTTTTGCGGGGCGTCGGACTGCTCAACCACCTCTTTTCTTGTCTTAGGTCCCAGCTTTTGCACTTCACGAAGGAAGTCATCCTTGGTCATGCGCTGGCCAACACCACCGATGGTGAAGCGGATGTTCTTATCATCCTCGGCCTGGCTTTGCACGATGCTCTGTTTTCTAGCCTGTGCAGACGCCGTGTTGCCTCCAAGCATGCCACCAAAGTTGGACCAACCGGTCTTGCCTGGCGTCTTCTCGTCTGGCGCTTTTCCAGTTGGTACTCCACTAGGGCCATCTTGCTCCTGTCCCTTTTTGTTTGTGGGCAACTCGTAAGTCTTGACAACCTCGCCATCCGCATCCTCGACAATGATCTAGAGAGCGTCAGTCGCGAGTTACAAGAAGGGAGGACAAGGGACGTACTGTGTTGCCGAACTGATAAGCTCTGGCTGGTTCACCCTTTCGGTCTGCGTTGCTCTTGTCCTTTCTCTTCGCCACCTCACCGTCGTAAACATCGTTCACCTTCTTCCTCATGCCACCGAATGTCCAGAGCTTGTATGGTTCGGTCTTTGGTGCAGTCGTCGATTGGGGAAGTTCTGCGTCCTTCCTGCGAGGGTGACTGGGCTGCACATCGATCACTTCTCCATCTTGGTCCTCAAACACAAAATTCGAGCCTTCGTCGTAAACTTCGACATGTCCCGGAGTGTTCTGGCCACTGCCACCGCGGGGCAACTTAGACTGCTCGATCCTCTCGGGATACCTGTCCTTGGGACTGTCTTCAGGTGCCAGTGTCGAATCTGTGTTATCGCGAGACGAATTAGTAGCTGTGATCTCGTCAGGATCATTGGGTTCGGCGGGAGACATGGGCGCAGACGATTGTTGACGTTGAGGAAAGATGGCCGACTGTGAGATAGGACCTCCGGGACCAATTCCATCCTCGATATTCTTGTTCTTTCGTCTCCGTGAAACAACTGAAGCAGGGCGATTCCTATCGCTATCATCCTGATCTCTTCGCAGAAGATGGCCATAAGGTCCATTGGGAGGGGCCAATACTCCAGCGGGGTACTGGGGGTTCTTCTCCTCATCGAACGAGGCCTCAGACATGGAAGTTCTGGCTTGCGACCTGGATTGGGATGTGATTCGGGGAAGTCTGTTCATCCAAGAAGGACCATCTTCGGGGGCGGCAGTGTAGGACATGGTAAGACTAAGAGTGTTGATGCGTTTTCCAAGCGTAAACACTGCAATGGAGGAACCGTGAACAAGAATAGAGGCGATGACCAAAAATGTAGTGATGGGCCAAACCAGGTATATGAGGTCAAAATAAGGTGTTCCTTCAGCAGGCATGACGGCCAACGGGACTGGCTCGCCGTGTTCCAGCTCTGCTCGAGCAAGAATGGCGACAAAGATGGCACCGACACCAATGGGTCCGAAATGTCCAGCAAAAAGAGCCTCTCGCCATGTTTTGACGTCCGGTATAAATGGTTTCAGGGCTAACATTATGGGAATGCGTCGGAAGAAGAGGACAAGAATGGCAATGACAATGAGTCGCCAGACCTGGAGGCCTTGAACGCCGCTGTTGTACTGCTCCCAGGGGATAATGGTGCCAAGGTAAACGAAGTATGTCAAGTTGAGCAGCAAATCGATAACGTTAGAGACGTGGGATTCCTCGGTTCGTTCTGTGAACCAACCATCGTTGGAAAAGCCGACACCCGCGGCGAAACCAACCAGCAAATCGTCGAGGCCTAGGATACTGCCAGAGCCGGCGCAAAAAAGAGCAACAACGAAATAGAAGACGAGAAAGCTCTCTCGGTCAATAAGATCGTGGTCTTCAGCATACCTGATACCATGGCGAGCGATATAGCCAATAACAAAGCCGTAAATGGCACCAAACAGACACTCGTAGAGGAGAACGTAGACAACAAAGTGGAAGCTGACGTCGTCAATGTCTCGGTTGTACTGGATAAGGTATAACGACAGGTAGACAAAGGGGAAGGCCATGCCATCGTTGCAGCCAGATTCAGCCGATAGCAAATCTCTCAAATGTTTGGGAACACGCTTCGCAAACTTGCCCTTTCCGACGACGGACGAGGCCAAGACAGGATCGGTAGCGGTAACACAAGCAGCAACAACAAGGCTCTCAAGCCAATCCAATGGGGGAATCATCCACCAGATGAAAAGACTGCAGATGAGCCAGCCGAAAGTCATGACGGGAACAAGCAGGAAGACGACAGATTGCCAATGGCGCTCCATGTAGAACTTGGGTAATTCAACACCAACGGCAAAACATTGGACAACGAGAACGATTCGGGAGAACTCGACGGTGACGATATCGGTGCTGCCCCATCCTTGGGGATCGATCAGGTTGGCAGCATGAGGGCCAAAGATGACACCGCAAAGAGTGGCGACTGTAGCTTCACCAATGTACATGCGCTCCTTGATGAAGGAGGAGCACAACATGAAGAGCGTCGTGAAACCGCCCAGAATAATATAGACCAAGTGCGGCTGGGTAATGTCAAGGTGATCCCACGCCATCTTGAGAGATGGGGGAGCGTCAGCTCCCAGGGTATGTTTGTGGCGGTCGTCGAAGAGAAGGGTCGCGCAAGGTTACGAAGGAAGCGGATTTTCGGCAATGGCGACAACAACGAAGGTGTTTGGGAGGGGGAGGTCTCGACCAGGTCTCGTGAAGAATGTAGCAAGACTAGAGTCTATTACGATATCACTTCATTGATAAGATGTATGGATACATCCACAGGCGGGAATGAGAGGGAGTGAAAAGAGAATGGAAGAGAAGGGAAAAGAGTGTGCGAGTGGAGGGAAATTCTTCCCAATGATTGTTGATGTTGGGTGCAAGCCATGGAAAATGATGTCCCGTAACTTAGAGGGCAAAATGACACAAGGCTAGGGACAATGTCGTCACAGTGCAAATGCACCCGAGAACCCAGCAGCAAGTGCCACAGTCTTCTTGGCGATGTGGGTACTGACTTTGATCTCCGATAACAGCGTCTTGGCTACGTCTAGAATATGAGATATCTCCATTTCCATTCTTCTCATTCTCGATACAAACCTCATCAGCACAACTTTCCTACACAATACAGTCATCATAAGAAAAAACCATCACCATCCGCGTCAACGCTTATTCGCAATTCATACAACGAACAAGGATAACCCAGCACAAGCCAAGGAATCAAGTGGGTCTCATCGCTGGGCCTCGAAGACGCAGCTTGCTTCTGAGTGCAACTAGAGATTGCAAGCAGGTACCAAGCCGGAGACAACGGCAATTTCCTCACAAGGATTACGAGATGGTATCCTGAGAAAGCGTTTATGGGGGGGGGGGGGG